>JAVCKT010083632.1:0-14734 GCA_032273925.1 Rhynchotus rufescens
AGGCTGGCATTCCAGTCGAGGAATGGGGAGCCTAACAGAGGCAAAAGCTTTCAAAGAAACAATTGCTTTCTATTAAAGCACATGCTAAGTGGGCAGATTTGGGGTTTTGGTTTGCACACACGATGCACAGCTCTGCTTTGCTTGCTTCTGTCCACTTATTGCACCCCAAGCACAAGCATTAGGGCATGACACAGTGTCCAAGCACAGCGAGACGCTTCTCACCCTGCGCCTGGTGGGGCTGTGCAAGACGAGGCCACTGCAGCTGCCCTGCAATGCACAGGACTTTTCCCAAATACTTGCAAAACAAAGACTTTTTTTCACCTAGCATTACAGATAACAAAACTGACTACATTGTTTTTATGCTGGGTTGTGTTTTGCATTTGTATTCCTAAGTGATAAACTGGTGCAATAAATCTGGTTGGGCAGATAGTAACAATGACTTTTCCACAAAAGGAATAAATCAAGACTTGAGCAGCACAGTGGGAGACTGCTCTAATCGTTGGCTGCTAATTCATACAGCTGTCCAAAAAAGCAAAATACTTGAAAGTACTGGGTTGTGGCTTATTTTTTATTACTATTAATACCTATTGCTCTATCCACCCCTGTTATGTAAGGGGTGTTCAATGCTTCTGGCAGGCTGCATACTCGTGCTATGCTCAGACAGGGCACAGCTCACTTGAAACCAAAAGAATTCACCTCCCAAAGCCACAGGATGTGCACGGAAACACGGCTTCTGCTTCAGCAGGTGGGGGGATACAAGCAAAGCAGTGAGAATCTGGGCCTGAAGCCCTGGGAGGAATAGAAAACCCAAAGTCATGTAGCACCTTCAAGGAAGGAGATTCAATGCTGAGCAGAGACATCTCCAAAGGAGCTCCACAAGAGGAGCAAAGATGTCAGAATTAGCAGCACTCCTGGAAAAGCAGGGAGCTGGGAACACGTTCCTGCCCGGGAATGCACAGGAGAAAGGGCCTCGCTAATCTGTTTGACGGAGGAAGAGTTATTAGCTGGCCTGGAAACAGTAGCAACGAAAAGCACGTCCAGCCTTGGGTAATTCATGAGCATGTGTGTCATGGTGCTGCAAAATTTAGCCCTCAGATGTACAGAGTGTCAAGGAAATTATAAGAGTCAAAGTGATGGATGATTGGGACTGAGACACGAATGCTGACACCCAGCTCGGAGAACAGGGTCAAATTTGCACAGTTTGTCTTTAGATGTGGAAGGAGAAACAGAAAGGCCAAGGCAGCAGTTTTCAAGGACTCTCCCAAAAACATGGGCAAAAGACCAGGCAAAAAACAGTGCTGCAAAATGAAACATGAAAGAGAAGAAGATGACAACCTAGGGTCCAGGGGAAGACAAGGTTCTTGCCTTATGTCCAAGGAGACATAAAAGCACGAGAGGACAAAACTCTTCAGCGATTACAGTCAGGAGTTCAGAGAGGACTACAAAAAGTACCAGAGTCCGGAGCCTGAGGAAGGAGGACGCACTGACCTGCCAGCCCTGCAGAACTGCACGAATGAGAACAACTAAAACGAACATAAGTTTTTGCTATAAGAGCTACTGTGTCTAAAGCCTGACCACCGTGACAGCCAAGAGCTCTGCGCAGGAGCCGAGTGGCTGCAGACGCTTCAGAGGAAGCAGCAGCTTCTCCACTGTTATTTTCAAATAAACACGTCTGTAGCATTCATTTTTTTCCTAAAATATCTTTTTAAATTGGGTTTTTTTTTTTGCAAATATAATTCAGTTCCTACTTTGGCTATCTCTATTTTGCTACTGGTGTTCTAGCAAATTGGTTTTATCCCTCACTGTCTCAATTCTTTATAAAATGATATGCTTGCAACATTATAATCCTTATTGACAAGCAACCCATTAAAAGTAGGATTATATTCCTAGAAGGCTTAGACCAAAAAAAAGTCTTTTTAGTTTCTCTAAGCTCTGAAAAGCAAACTCACAAGGCAGGATCAGTAAAACCATGCTAGTATTTTTAGGAGAGCACTCTTTGCAGAGTAGTTGTCTTCTCAGGGAACAAACTGTAAAATTAGAGGTTCAATTTTTGTTATTTCAGACCTTCAAAATGTTGGTTTCATATCACATTGAATAAATCATAAGAAAATCACTGGCCTAATTTAAAATATCACTATTAGTCTTTATAATAGTAATTATAACTTCTCTTCTTTACAATGTTCACCCCCCATATTTGTCATTGGAAGCTGTTTTCGTGGCATACAACAGTTTTTCCTCAAGTTGTTTATCTACATCCCCCTAACAGCTTGAATGCCTTATGCCACACAACGCGCACTCAATGCAACGGCTCCTCTTTTGTGGCTGGTGCTCAACAGATGGAAGAATAAAAGACATTTTTATTGTGCTCGCTGCTATTTCTACAACCCTTCTACACACTAATTGGCAACAAAGCAATACTCCCCTATCTGTTTCAGCACAAAATTTCTGTTCTCAGATTTTTAAAACAACATAAGGTGGCACATTCACCTTTATATATATAAATACATATATATGTATTTTTTTTCTTCTCATAAAGAAAACAAGCTACCCTTTTTCATTTCCAGGGTATATTAATAGTACTTATTCGGGCACTGACCATCACATGGCCCATGCTTGGACCCGAAGGTAGTACCTTCCTTTAGCTAAATATCTATAATGTTGTCTAGCCATTGCAATCTGTAGCGAGAAAACACTTCGGTCTCCAAAGCTTGATGCATCAATGTCATCACTACTAAAAAAAAATAATAAAAAGTGTCACTACTGGTTTAAAAAGACTTTCTGGAGTACAGATGGGGCAGATAAACTCAGTAAACACTGTGCTCTGACGTGGAAACAAAGCAGCATTTTAGCAAAGCCATCTACAGAACTATTTATCTGTTTTTATAAACTTTGCACCACAGTTTTACCATATCTGGCCGGGCTGAAATCCACCCTTCTCTTAAAATAGGCAGGAGAAAAACTTAAAATTAATGTTATTTATGTAATTCATGCTGATTTTCAAGTGAGCTTGCTAGATGAGGAACATTTATTTTCCTGGCTGAATTCTTGAGCAGCTGCTGCCAAATCGGCAAGCACTTTTACAGGGACACAAACCTTCATCCTAAAGCAAACACAGCTGCCCTGGAGAGCTGCCCCTGTCACTAGCAACAGGCCCTGGCTGGCAACGAAAGGGGGACGTTTCTTCTGCCATAATGATCTTCAATACCTGACTGCGCACAGCCCCTGACAACAGGGAGAGGAATATTCTTCTCACACCGAAGACAACCTAGCACTTGGCTCGCTGGTTTTAAAGTGAAGTTAATAAACATGGTAGAGATGATGGCAGAAGGATGAGGCATCGAGATGCACAAAAGTAAATCTGGAATCACATGCACTCCCGTTACAAAATGAAAATAAAGCCACAGAATTAAGAAGCTGTGAAAAACGGCCAGCAAAGCTAAGAAGATGTTACCTTTGTATACAAATATATAACATGCAAGAAGAAAAATTATATTGAAAATCTCTCAATGTAAAACACTAGTTCAAAGGCAGCATCTAAGCTTTAATTTCAACTCCTAATTCAATTTATTTTGCAAAACTACCTTCAAGAACAAAAAAAAAAATAGGAATACTCCTATACAGCATGGGACACAATTTATTTTGCCACTACATCACATGAAAATGATTGAAGAATACAACATAGATTTTAACTTCTGACTATTTGGGAGTTTACCCCCATCACCCAGTTTAAAATTGCTATCAGAAAACACTTTGGAGCTGTATCAGATAGTAGTGGTCCTGTGCATGGAAAGCATCATGTAAGTTCACTCATCCTCTGCTGTGTGGAGCTCTCTTATCACCCCAAAGACTCTGCCTAACACAGGATTAGGAACTCACTGGGAAGCAGCAACATACGGGATGTGAACGTGTCACAAGAAAAGAAAGGAAAAGCCTGAAAATGCAGAGGAGTAGAATAGCTGAAGCACTGAACAGCTTGGAAAGGGGCCAGCAACCCCATTCTAGCTGCTGGTGGGGAGACAGTCCCTTTTCTCTTCTAGTGACACAGTTTTGCTATCAGCACGTTGCTCCATTTTTAGCCACCTTCTCTCTTCAAAACGCTCCTGCAGACTCCTTAAGAGCAGCGCTAAGAACAAAGCCCTTGTTAACATTACAACTGCTGCCCAGGCTCCCAGTTACATAAACAGAGAGGAGCGTGATCTTCACTAGCACGACGGCTGCCCTAGACAGGATCTGCTTTAAGAGCGGAGCTGGACACGCGCAGAGTGCGGTATCCCACAGAGATGCTCTGCAAGCTGCTTGTGAGCGGCCTCCCAAGTGTGGAATATCAGGGGAGTTTCTATGGGCTTATTAATGGCAAGTTGCCGGGAGCTGGTGCCAGGAGACCTGTGTATTTTTTCCACGGGAATTGCCGGAGCTTGGAGCACAAAGGCTTTGCGAGGCCGTATTTCACTCGCCTTTGAACGGCTGCAAGGAGAAGTGCTGTTACTCTTACTGCCAAGATGCTTCTTTAGCTTCAAAAGGGCAGCAGCTACTTTTAGATCCAAGTCCTCAAATCCAACCTCCACAAAGTTTCTTCTCTATATATTATGTCTGCTTTGGAGTGCTGTAATGCTGTTAACTCTGTAATGAATATTAATAAAGCCTCCGGAGAGATTTGCTCCGTCTCTACTGTGCTTAGTGTATTATGAAACATTCTTAAATCAGCAATAAGTTTATCATATCAGGGACAAGGAATTCATTGTAGTATGTTTGGTTGTTTACTATGAAACCTAAGAGCCAAAGGCAAAACCTCACAGAATCCCACAGTTTTTTGCTTAAAGTGCAGCTTAACTGCACCAAACAACCTCATTTTCACCCGAGTCAGCTGCAAGGTGCTTGTCTTTACTAGGACAGCGCTCAAGGAAGTGGGATCGCTGTTTCAGCACAGTAATGCTGCATGGGAAGCAAAGTCAACAGAGTTAATTGAACAGGGAGGCAGAAAACACGTTTAGTAACTGCAGTGTTTTGAGGATCCACAAGAAGAACATCCAAGCGGGCAGGGCGGGAGGCAGCTGTGCTGGTACAAGGGCAAAGGCTGTCGCTGGGGGAATGTCAGCAGCCGGGATGGAGCCAAAGGGCTGGAGCGGTGCCGGGAAGGTGAAGTGGAAGGGTCGAAAGGACGGGAAGAAGCCTTGCCATCTGCAGAGGAGCTCTCTCTGATGCATGATGAGAACCAGCTTCTTTATCAAGCTGCAAAACTGGAGGGAAATGGAAGCTTCTGTGAAGCAGGAAAAGACGCAGCATCACTCACTGCTCTAATGCAGTGCAACAGTGAAAAGATACACCAGCAAAAGTCTTTTTCACAGGAAACAACAAAATTTCCTGCACAAGGCTGTTATCTGACAGGCTTTTGTGTGTACAACCATCAAAGCATGGGTAGGAATAAAAAACAAAACAGTCAACCACACAGTACCCAGAGCAACCCAACAGCAGCGGCAGCAAAGTTAAGCTGATAAACCTGTGTGCATCCAAATATCTTGAAATTGCAAAATTCACCCAAGTTACTGCAGGATTTGACTAATTCATTGGATGCAAACCAGGAGGGCTGGACATTGAGTGTTACCGGGTCAGTGATTCCCCTTCACAGAGCACAACCTGACACACAGAGGAAAGAAAAGCTGCAGCTATCGAGCAACCTGGAACTCTCCAACTACTTGCTGAAACATTTCTCCTCCTCTGCTGTTTTCTTAAAAGGATGCACAACATTATCCACTAAAACAGCTACCAAAATAGACATATTTACCCTAATAAAGATTTTCTAGAGCATTTCAGAAAAGTGCTTTAGCATACACGTATAGAAATATAAATGGGACGTTTTTGCTTGACAAAAAGAAAGGACTTCTTGCAAGGTAGCCAAGGAAGCAGCTCCCTGCGCGGATTACTTTAGCACACAGTCACATATTCAAGCTGCAATACAGAGTTAAGTATTTCTAGAATAAATAACACATTTTCTCCCAATTACAGAACACGAGAGCTGTACAGTTTACTTCAATTCCTGTTTTAGGTGAGAGAAAACAAAAAAGCAGATGGAGAATACAACTTGCTATAGCTGAGACAGGCAAGAGCGGCTGACAACAGCCTTTGTCCGAGAGAGACCCTGCTACAGTCACACGCACACCAGAGCAAACCTCCAGCTGGGAGATGTGCAAGGGAAAAAACACACATGAAAAATGAGCCCAGTTCACACAGGGCTGCAATTCAGCGCAGGGCTGAGAGCAGCTTCACACCTGGAGAGCTCCCAGTATCCAGCAACCCCACGAGGAGCTACCGAAGGCCCTGCCAAACCTGCCCCCGGCCTGGACACTCTCCAGGCGTAAAAGCCTTTTAGAGCATCTTCAGCTTTTGATGTCTTTTGCTATGTGTTTTTTTCCTACCAAGCTACCCAAGATTTATAGATTTGATTATTACAGACGTCTGTGACGGAACAGAACTTTCCAGGACAAATAAGGTCATTTTAAGCAGCTGCAATACATTTTATCACTTCTTTTCCTCTATTTTAGCTACAGATAATATTTTGATGATTACATGAGTTCTGGTTCAACTTCTGTTTTTGCTTTTAGGAAAACTGTAAGATGTTTTCAACTATTTTAATTTCTTCTCTTAGAGAAAACTGCTCTCACTAGCAAGCAGCTTTCAATTTGCATCACAACTGTAAGGCTTTTTATCAAAATGTGCTTTTCCTTGTCTCAGACTATTAGGAGAAGACCACAATTTCCTGGAATATAGCTGCTTACTTGATAAATTAAATAGCCTCCTTAACATATAAAGGTGTTCCAAGCAGAAGTTCACTTGTGCATGACTTCTGCAAAGCAGTTCAAAAGACTTCCCCAAAACATCTTTGTCGGGCAATAAATAATAATCTAATTCAAAATAAAAGTTAAAATTTTAAGAGATTAACAGTCTTCATAATACAATATCTTTTCCATCATCCCAGAATATGCTAAAACAAACAAAAAAAGGGTCTTCAAACTTAAAGAGCTTCAAAAACGGAACATTTACTGCAATTTTGTCTGGACTGGTGGGTGCTTTTTATTACTACGCCCCAGATAAAGAGCTATCCACCTGCTGAAGCATTTGTTTCCATGATATTAAAAATACACAGAAATGCACAGCAAAACTAACTTCCATAATTCAATATTGGGATTCCTTTTGATTCTTGTTTCAATATTTATTTTGAGGTAAAACAGAGGTTTCAGGGTTTCTTCACTGGAATGCATCAAGAAACAAACACATTTTTCCCCTCCATATAAGGGAATGAAAAAGAGGTTGTTTTTTTTTTTTCTCTTTCTTTTTTCTACCCTCAGGCCTTTCTTCAAATCTCAATCTGGAATAATGTTATCTTCATTTCTTATTCTTTGATGCATCAAAATATCAAGCTCTTTTTAAGCTACGAATGCTACAACTTCTTACCAATAAGAGGAAATGCAGGTCTGAAATCCTGCACATCCATCTTGCCTTTCAGGTCCCTGAACCAGAGTTCACCAGGTACCTGCCAGGTACGTGAATCACCTTCGTGCCAGCCGTTAAGCCCATCCTTAATTCACTTTCTTTGCAATTTAAATTAGATGGTTCCAATTTTTTCAAGCCCAAGCAAATACAGGTTCATTAACATGCTCACCAATTCCGCTAATTCTCTGTAACTCACCCGAATCACCCTCGCTAGCTGCTTTGAGGGGTATGGGAACACTTAGGGAGCACAGTGAGCGCCACAGAGGTTTGCAGACCAGCAGGCTCCTGAGCACCCACGTTTGCTGCTGTGAATCAGAGTTTGCAGCTTCCCAAGTGCAGATGCAAAGGGATCCTTGCACGTCTTAAGGTAGGAGGGGAACTGCGGTCACCAGCACCTAGGTATCGGTGAGGAAATACTAGCAAAAACAGCCTCCCTGGAGTGCCTGGCCTCATTTTTGCCCTATAAACACCATTTCATGACAGGCTCTTGAAATGTGACATTTAAATAAGTTCTTGGCTACTACAGCTTAATGACTGAGCTAGACAAGGGGACAGCGATATTTGCAATTTTGAAATTGTTTACTGGAGAATCCAATTTTTTTGGCACCTTGTGGCCTTGGCATTAGCTCAATTTTCACCATTAATTACTTCACTCCACAAAATATTTACATATATCCTCTTTTCATTCATTATCATTTTCCCCTTTTTTTAATTACTATCTCACTAAGTCTTGTGGCACATAAACACTTAAAGGTTCTTCGGCAACACTAAGGTCTCTGATAGAGGCAGTGACGGATACACACACAGACTCTTTAAATCTTCCATTAATGCAGTTTTGAAAGTCAAAAGCCAAAACATCATCCACGGCTTCTATTGAGAAATAAGGTAATCTGCAGATAAATCAGTTTCCCCAATTTAGCTTTTGCTTCCATATTTAAATTGGGGAATATTACCCGTGTTCACCAGCAGCCTCCTTTATACCCCCAGCATGGTCTCCTGGACCGAATGCAGCAACTTCCAGCAGGTTTTAGTCTCTCTCCTTTCATCACTATAAAATTGTAAGAAAAGAAGCACTGCCTGAGAAGCCCAGGCCGCAATACCTGGGGTAGCTAAAGTGACAAAGAGGGGACCACATGCACTCACTCTGGGCTGCTCCAGGGAGTTCAAATGACACCAAGTTTTCAAGTCCCAATATTTGCGTGAGTGTCTAAATTAGATATTTTGCCATCTCCTTTTTTTTTTTTTTTTTGATAATGCTTTTTTTTTTTTTCCAGGCAAGTAGCAGTACATTCAAGCTGACCATAATAATTTTAGAGCACGGGTACACAAAAGCATTTTCTCCTTATGAATATTGTTCCATCCTACAGGCACCTTCCCTGGCTCCATGTAGGGTTTCTTGCCATCATAGGGCTGCACCAGCAACACGTTTTGGCACAAGGCATGAGCACTGAGACCCACATGCAGAACAGACAGTGATGCTGCTAGGCCTTAAGCACCACTGCTTTTTGGACAGCCTTATCAAAGAAAGAAGCTGATAAAAGGCCAAAAGGAGCAAGCAGGTTCTTGCGCAGTGGCCCCAGGGCTCAGGGAAGCCCCACAGGGAGCCACAGTGGTGTCTGGCGCAGAGCAATGGGATCAGTGACACCTGGGGGTAAGGGGAGAGTGTCTATAAAGTTCTATTTTCGGTAGTGTTACTGGCTTGGATCATCTCAACCAAGGGACATAAACAGAAATTTAAGCTGTAAAATGATCTGAAAACACCTGTTCACAGAGGTATAATGTGTTTTCGTGATATACTTTGAATCTGCAGCACAATGATGGAGACTCAGGTCCACTGAGGCAAACAAAATATTAAGTTCCCAGTTTGTACACACAAAATCCCAATTAAAGCTTAACAGTCTTTGTTATTTAAATTGAGCTCAACTCTCCTAATCACTTGGGAGTGCTGGGAAACCTGGTTACAAAATTATTCCAGTAAAAACTTCTCTCTTCACTCTAAGAAGTCTGCAGTAGTATCCTTTCATACTGCTCATCTACATGATTTTAATCTTCCTTCAAGCCACATTTCTTCCTTACTAAGAGATGTATAACCAACATGCCAAAAAAGCTTTTAAAACTCACATATGAAGCAACTAATTGTGATATGCAGATGGCTACACTTTCTTTTGACTCTCCTGCCACAGCACTATGGCATTTAGCTCATTAGAAATAGCTGTGTCAATGGTCAGGCTTAGAAGTTTACACTAACACAAACCCCAACCGTTTCAAGCCAGCAGTGCAAAAACTGACACATCTCGAGCACCACTCTAATTTACCCCTCCTATTTTCCTAGCCAAGTCATGTGCTGCTCTGTGGGATATCTTGTGGGATGCTTGTGGGTCTTCCTAACTAGGAAAAAAGCGTGGGATTTGGGAAATCAACTGCCTTGTGATGATGCTCTTTGAAAAGGTAATCAGTTAACTGGAGCTTGGTGAAGTGCTGTTCATTCCTGTCTGTCCTGCTGTGCTTCAGGCAAGGCCTGGAGCTCAAGGAGCCAGGACCTGACCTCCTAGCAGATGATTTGGCCCTAGATTAGAGATATATTATTTGTCTTTGTTTTTCTTTAATTCTGTTCTTATTTATGTATTGTCTTTTGACTTTTTGTTTTGATATCAACACTAAAATAGGGAAATAAATTACTAAGTGTTTTCTGTTTGGCAAGTTAACACCATTCTGCTTTTTCTGAAACAATGTAAAATAAAAATATGAATAGGTATATTAAGACATATAATTGCTGAAATAAATACTAATCCAAAGAAGAATTTGGGCTGATGATTTAAGTGCTTACCAATTTAAATCATCACTGAAAGTGCTTATTTAAAAGCACTGATTGAAATAATTCCATCCTAGATGCAGGAGATTGCTCCTGCCTTCCAAGTTAAAAATAATATCACTATTAACCTCAACAACAATTTTCTAATTGCCAAAGATTAACAATCTTTTACGCAATATTCATGCTGAGAGGATGCAATCACACTCTACCTTTCAAAAAAATACCGTAATAAGGCAAGTTCCCTTTCAAAGGAGTCATACTTAACGCGATGTATCTTCAGGGAAGATAAACAGTCTGTCTTATCCATCTCCTCTAAATTAATGCACGCCTCACGTTAATACTTATGGACAAAATGTAAGCAGGAGGAGGGGCTGATCAGCACTTTTCCCTGCCCTGTCAATGACAATTGCCACCATGAAATAGGCAGCTGGTCCCGCATTTTGTTCTCCAAATCCTGAGCAATCAGGACTGTCAACATGTGCCAGCAAAGCAAGAGCCATCAGGGGAGAGAGAGTGGAGGAGGGGAAAAAAAGGCAAATTTTAGTTTTCAGAGCTATAAAAAGGTTAGTGCTTTTTCATGTGCCATAAAGAAACACAGCCAAGAACGCACACTCTCCAGTGGGAATCCCAGCAGTCCTGCCCACCAGCGTTGCTGCAGTTGGGCTTAGTCTTTGCATCAAGAGCTGCGATCAGGTGCTGAACATCACAACTCCGCCATCAGGTGAGGAACATCATGGTCTTTCGAAACAAAACCTGGTTTAATCTAAATTACAGGTCAAGAACATATGCATCTCAGCACAGCTACCTATGTGCACATCCTACCTCAGGCTTAGGTCAGCCTGGTAGACAACCTCCCAGATAACACTACTTCTGGGAAGTGGGATTCAGTCTCCTTCCCAGCATGGCTACTTCTCCCCCTGTAATTGAGGCTCTCTTCATCCATTCTACAGTTATTTTTCTACTTTTCCTTGTGCATTTTTCCTTTTCTGCTATAAAGAAGCTGAATTTAGCATGGTCAGGAGTAAACATCAAATAAATGCACTATCCTTGTTCAGTGGGATCTTACAAATTATTGTAATGACCTGTTTATCAGCACAAATAAACCCACTGTAACCACATAGCACACATCAATCAAACTAATATATACATGTACATTAAAAGCATCTCCTACATTCAGCCTTATCTTTTAAAAGGCCTAAGTAATAAACATAGCAACAAAAAAAAATTAAAATATTCACACTCAGATCTTGCAGAACAGATGAAAGTTCAGGGTATAAACATTCAGTAAGATAAGATGAAAATCACTTTTTGTCTTCCCTTTCCTCCTACTCCCACGCTAAGTTTCCATTCTTGAAGCACACAACCCTGGACGGACTTTTTATTTAACACTTACCACAATCAGATATTTCAATACCTCAATTTTAGTTAGTGTTTGCAGAAAACATACATTTCAGGGAAAATTTAGGCAGTTCTGGGTTACAAGCCCACATGTACATTACCTGCAAATAAATCGAATTCCCATTTCAAATGCAAGCTTGAAAAAGGCCAAGTGAGCTGTGGCACACCAGAAAAACGTATTATGGGCCGTGCACTTTCACTTATCATAAGAAATGCTTCATGGCCTGCAGCAGTTTTCTGTCTAGAAGGGAATGAAAAAGTAAAGATTTATTACATTAAAAAGTTTATTGATTGAAAGTAGTACTGTATGACAGTTTCAGCTATTATAAAGAATTTAATAAAAATCAAATGTTTACCCCTAAAGGGAATTTTGGAAAGGAAAAAAAAAAAAGCAAAAAAAAAAAAAAAAAATTTTCAACATTTATTAAAAATATAAAAATTGCAAGGGATAAAAATTTAGCAGTGAAAGTAAATGCAAAAAAATGTTCATTTCTCCAGGGAAGTTGAGGTTTGCCGACATGACGTGCTGCGGGTAATTGCGTTGTGGTTCTGCAGTTAAAACACGTACTTTGATTGTCTGGCTGGAGATGTCAGCTGCTCCCACAGCTGTGAACCAGACAAGGTCGGCAATGATGAGAGGCAGCAATGTTTCAGCATCACAATCAATTTGTACCAGCAGCAGAGCGATGGGTCCACGCTGCCACACAATCTCTCCAAAGTTCATTAAAGCCCCCAACAAAACCACTTATGGTGCTATCCCTTCTCTGCTCTGCTGTTTTGTACCATGACCCTCCAGAGCTTCTCTACTTGGGACTGGAGCCTCTGTCCCATCTGAATACCCCGTGCTTCCATTCTCAAGCTACTTTCCTGCAGAACTTTTCTACAAAAGTTTTTGTATTAACATTCTCTCCACTCTTCGCTACTTTGCCTGGTTTCAGTTTTTACTATTATTCCTGCATCTTCAAATATTTCTCCCCCACCCTGAGTTGTAACAAAAATCACTTTTTTTAAAGCTAGACTGCTTTTCCAGTAAAAGCTCTAGATTTGACAGTAAGCTTTAAATTGCTGTAATAGAAATGCCACCTAAAGGATGTAAAGTCATCAGGAGGTTCAAAAACATACGCAGTGAATTTTGATCAAAGAGCTTGAAAAATACACTGTGAGCAGATAAAAAGAAAGCTTTCTCTAGCAAACACGGGGGCCTAAAACATCATTTCTAAAGTCTCCTAGTACTCCTTCTGAATCTAAAATACCTCTCTAGCAAGTAAAGACTGATTTTGACAATGATACATGCACTTCTGGTTGTTCACATAGTGAACATCAGTGAATGAACTGGCCAGCTTTGCTGCTATTTCCAGCGCTGGCGGGATTATTGCTGGGCAGTTTCCAACACTGCTAAGGAAAGGTGTGTGCAGAAGAGGGCTAGAACAGCCCAAAAGAAGTAGAATCAGTAGTTGCGACAAGTTGGAGAATTTATGAACAACTTACAGTGGTCCTGAGATCACCAGCTGTCTGTATGTGCGGCTTTACTAGGAAGAAAAGGGCCTTCTGAACACATCTTATCTGTCTTTGTTGCCATTTCACCTTCAGAGTGAACCGAAATTCTACAGGGCCAGTGAGAACAGAGGGTTATGAAACCTTCCTCATCTGCTTTTACATGGAAGGTCTCTTGGGCAAAGAGCTGGCCAGGAGCCAGAGAAACCAGTCTGTCCAGCAGAACCGCTATCTTGTAACAGAATCGCCCATGGCAAATGTTATCATCATAGCATGAAGCTGAGTAGGAATTCACCTGTCAACAGGATCCAGGAGTTACAAAAGCCATTCTGAAGAAATAAGAGCCTCATGTTTATCTCCTGCTCAAGCAGAAGGCAGCACATGGAGCAGAGCTGACTGTGTTGCCGAAGTTCTGCGTCTCTGCAGCTTCCCAGCGCTGTGTGCATGAGAACCTACCAGCTTTGGTGCAGCTGAGGGGGAGTGTTGGCTAAATGAAGGTTCAAGATTTACAGGATGCCTGACACAAAAGCCTGTGCGCAAAGTTCCCCAGACAGCAGCAGAGATCGGCCCACATGTGCGGTGTCTTGCTCCATGTAGCAGGGAGGGCAGAGCACAGTCCACAGGGTACATCTTGGGCAGCTGAGCTCATTTAGCCCGCGAAGCTAAGATTTAACTGATGTCAAAGTGAAGAAGTGGAGTTAGAGGCTTATGTCTTTCCATGCATAATTATAGCAGCCGCTGTCCTGAAACTAATTTTGGAAACTCTCATTTCAAGGACATTGAGTCAAACTAATGAGCAATACAGAAGGAGGAGAGGAGCATTTTATTCCTTTTCTAGGTACATCAGTTCCTGCGACATACTTACAATTAAGAGAAAGCCTAGAACCTCCAAACCCAAGAAACGTTAGTGTCAGGAAAAGGTGCCCAATCCCATGCTCAGGAGGAGAACAACCAGCAAGGGAATCTGATATCAGGAGCAATGTAGGGCGTTGAAGTACCAGGGAAAACCAAGCGGCAGCAAAACAGAGTCAAGAAACTGTTTAAAAAGTGAAACCACCAGAAGCAAGAAAAGTCTCAGTTTTGAGGAACAGTGCAACTATGCCATAAGTATTTGGATCTCTCAAACAATAAGGAAGGAGAAATACTTTTCTGGTTGCAAAGAGCTACTGAAAACCTGAGAATCAAGACAGAGCAAGGGTGATAGGCTGTTTTACCTAATCACATATGACAAAGATAATCTGATTTTCTCCCCACACACACTATTAAGCAAATGTGTCCAGATTCAGGACACATTCAGGACCTAAATCCATCAAAATCCTACTGCCCCAGAATTATATTAGTCCATAATATGTCCAGGCTGGGGAAACTGGTGACCAGGTGAAGTGGGACTACCTAGCGAGTATTTATCATTGCCCTTGTTGCATGCTAAGTAATACCAGTAGCACCAATTAGCTTATTTTTTAATAGCGTAAGATGTTGCTCACTTGTAAGACTCGATACACCTATGTACCCCATAGGGAAAGTGCACATGTATATAGGACC
>JAVCKT010083663.1:0-14733 GCA_032273925.1 Rhynchotus rufescens
CCTGATGTTTCCCCATAGTTAAATAGTTATTTGGCAATGATAGAAATTCATCTTGATAAAATCTAACACCAGCATTGCCAATGTAGCTGGAATTACCGTAGTGCCAGGGACTTTCAGCAATAACTGACCTGCAGGTCTGTGGGTGCTCTCACTTTGTGAAGTTTCCCCTGAAGGCTCTGTCTTTATGACTCACAGTGTGATTAATCTAATTGTCCTTTTTAGCCTGTTGTTCGCTTGTCTTAAAATTTAATTTGTTTGCATTTGTTTTCAAAGGTATGAGTAACACCTAGAAAAAAAATTACAAATTGTCAGAGTTAATTCTATTTAGGATAAATACGTAAAGCTCAAGGAAAGCTAAAAGATGTTGTTACTTTTCATGTTGATTTTTTAAAGGATTAAGGGAATAAAAGCCATCAGAGAATCATAAAGTAGAGCTTAACAGTTTGGATATGTAGACAGGGGAATACACATACAGGACATTGCTCCAATATCATTTCCACAGGGAAATATTAAGAGATGGAAAACAAATGTTACTTTAACTGTCAGATTGATCTTCTCAATAGCTATAATTAATCACAGTTAGTAACTGTTATAAAGTCACTGAGAGCTCTCTCTTAAGGAGGTTATATGGTAATGAAACAAAGTTATTCTCCCTCATGTTTCTTTCATAAATCATCAGTAAATGCACATGTATATGAGCTGTCTTCCAGCTGAGCTTTTCAGGAGTTAATAGGCCATTTAAAATTATTTAATGCTGGAGAAGCAAAAACACGACTGCCCTTTGAACTCTGCAAGGACATTTTCTCTTTGAGCAATTTATTCTTTGCTTAGGAACAGTTCAGAGCAGTGTGCACAGAATAACACTTTGCTGTTGAATGGCATTTTAGACATTCATCACCTGAATTTTTATCAGGCTACATCACACCAATAGATAATATAAGAAGTGAGGGTAGAGGGCAGTATGATACATTAATAAGGGAGATGTTCACCATTTGGCTGCTGGTACAAACCTGGTGGTATGAGAAAGTTTTTATTATCTTGTTCTTAGGTTAAAACAGTTTGGGAGAAGTGAAGGATTTCCTGCTATTGGCAGCTGTAGTCCTCAGGTGTGTCATGTCTGTTATTCCGCACTGCTTGAGACACTCATTTCTGTTTTTTTAAGAACTGAAGCCCAAATTTAACCCACTTACCTGTAAAGCCCTTAACTGAGATTGCTAAATTAGTTGCTTAATGAACCTAGGCTTTCTTGCTGCTTAACGAAGAGAGAATCACTGCTAAAAACTATAGACACCTAGAACGGAAACAAATGCAAGAAAAAAAGGGTTCTGCTTAATGTCCCACATAGAGAGCATACTTCGAAGCAGAACAAGACTGTGAATCTGAATAGCATCTGCTTCATGAAGGAGAAGAAAAATAATTTGACTTAGTTAGTTAAGGTTATTGAAGTATTTATCTGTCAGCCTAAATACACCTGCAGTTCATTGAATGGCCTCAAGAAACCTCTAAGAAGAGAGATGGCTGCAAGAGCAAATATGACTTTGGATACTGCAGGGAAGATGTGCAGTTTTGGATCCATTCTCATATGGACACAAACAACCTTGATGTTGCAAAGTGTTCTGCTTTTGTAGCACTATTAAACACATAAATAGATTTTTCAATTGATTTATGTCCATTTATAGGAACTTAACTACTGGGAAAAGGTATAGATGCAACATTAAATAATAGACTGGACAGAGCACCCAAAGATACAGTCTTCAGCCCTGCAAATACTGCACAGCTATAGCTGATCACTAGACTCAGATATAGTTTAGGTTAAGGTACATCTTAGACTTCTAAATTTCTTATTCTTGAAGAATATAGACTATCAATATTTCTGAATTGTTCTTTAAAGACTAGACTAAGGATCATGTGCAGTCAACATTAATCTCTGAACAACAATGCATCAAATTTTAATCTCTTATTGTTCAATTGCAAAAGCATTTGCTATCTTGGAATTATCCAGACAATGCTTTTCTTTGGAATCTCTTCTTACATACTTCCTTGTGCATGTATAAAAATCATAGGTTGTCTCTTACTGAAAGTGCAATACTACCTTTTTTATTTTTATTTTTCTAAAAGGGCAATACTACCCATCTGTGCATTCTGTGCTGCATTCTATTTTCTGTGTTCCTGCTGTTCAAAGTGGAGGACAGGGTCCTCTTTTTGTGTTTTTGTCTAATGAAAATTATTTCTTTTTATATATAGAAAAATTCTTGCTGTGCAAAGAGACAAGACACAGAACTATTAAGAACTCCCACTGGTCCTCACAGCATGCAAGGGGAAACTCAGTAGAGTACAGTTTTAAAGCACCTGAAAAGAACTTCAGAAATCCTATATTTGTTTTTTTCTAAGAAAATCTGAAAAGCTCAGAATTTGAAGGATTTGCAAGTACTACAGTCGAAAAAAAAAATAGACGTAGAGCTAGAAGAGAGGAAACAGTATTGCGAAACTAGGAACAAATCCAAAATTGTAGTAAAAAGCATGTTTGAGGAGATACAAAAAGGACCAAAGACAAATTGTATTAAAAAAGAAATCATCAAAAGGCAGGTAGGGAAAGCAGCAGTCTTCCTTTTTCATGATTAGTCTTTAACTAGGTTAGTCTTGTCAGAATGCAAAGCCCTGCTCTGGCACTCCTCTCCTCCAGTATTTGCGCTCCTGAAACATGGCCAAGCCCGCTCAGCTGTGTTATCCAGATTACAGCCCTACCCAGCACTAAACTGTTCTCAAAGTCAGCAGCTGCCAACTAAGAGTCTCCATGAAGTTCCCCCAAGCCGATCTGGGATGTGGCTGCAGCGCTGGTGTGTGGCAGATGAAGAACAGTGATCAACACCTTATCACACCAAGAGGGCAGAGACACCCACGTTGCCACTTCTGTGCATTCAGGATTCAGTCTGTTTCTTGGGAAAGAGGCAACAGCTGCAAATCATGAGTCCAATTCAGACTATGATGAGCAGCACACTGGGCTAAGAAGGGGAACACTGCAAACTGCTGCAAGGAGGAGACCACAGGCTATGGATATCCTATCCTTTTGTAACTTCTTAAGTTAGAGTTGGGTAATGAGGTTTTTTCAGGTCTTTTGGGGATTAATTTTTAAGTAATTTTAGCCAAGGTGATTTTTTTTTTCTTTTTTCTTTTTTTTTTTTTAATGGAATTTTGAGCAACTACTGTTGCAGAAATCTGCCTGGGCTTCCTTTTATTGTTACTTGTTCAGGTCAATGGTTCAGTTCAGTTACTTGTTCAGATTTTGAAGGTGATAAAAATACCAGTTTTAAAGAGTAGCTGTCTTAAACCCCTGAGTTTAACAGTCTGATTACAGACTCTTAACCTGGGGCTCTCGGCCTTCCAGCGACATGGGAGGAAGCCAAAAGTCCTCTTACAACTTGCTGCCTTGTCACTACAGACACTGGCAGTCCCTGGTGCCCAAGATGTTGGAGGGACAGTCCCCTTAGCAAGCCCACCTACGATTCACAAACTTCCTTCTCCAAGAGGGTCTGCTCATGAAGCCCCAAATCCCATGTTGGATTGCACTGAAAGCAAACAAACAAGCAAAAAAACCCACTTTCTTCCATCTCTTTAAATCATTCAAGCTTTTCAGTGTGTGGGCAATAACATCAGTCTTACTGATTGGTTCATGGGTTTTAGCTCCCAGGTTAGACTACTAGGAGTATAAATCCCTGTCTTCCTTTTTCACTCCCTATCGTCCACCTCCAGGTACTCAGTCCTCATTTACCTTCCATTCAGCTGTGCATATGCAGGGATATGTGTGGGGTTACAGGGACAATGGCAAGGGAACTTGTCTGTCACTGCAGGTGACTGTGGGATGCTTTGCTGCCACTCAATCTTCTTTACATCCTCAGACAAAGCCAAAGCCAGTGCCAGTCAGTGATAAAACTGCCTCATGATCTTTTACACAGGACTGTCAACTGAATTTTGCTGCTTCTAAGGAATAAATTAGTATTTTGTATTAGTTACTTTCTAGTACTTGATCTAGCAATGCAAGTTTTAAAGGTTGCAGTTGAAAAGCAGGTTTTTTTTTTTTTTTTTTTTTTTAATTATCCTGGAACTTGGGTAAGTATTTACTCCTAGACAATATAAGTATTACATTCTGCTCTGAAGGAATTTTGCATTTATTTTGCATTGATGTGAATACAGATTGAAGGTCCCCAGAGCTGATGTTTGCAAACAGCTGATTACAGATTAGAGATATAAACAAAGAAATCAGTCACACAAAAAAGATGCTCAGAGCACAGTTAAAATTAAAAAAACAAAAGACAGAAAGCTTGCAAGATTAACAATTGATGCTTACCTTCCTCATGTAATTAACTAAGAAAACATTATTTCTACTCAGGTAATATGAATAGATGAGGGGACAAGTCTGCCATCTTATGCTTAATTGCCCGTGGTATAGTGTAATAAATCTGTATTCCAAGTAAAGCTTTGGAATGAGATCAGTGAATGTATTTCAGAGTGATTTGAAATCACTATTGATTCAAGGATATTTTGACTGATTTGTACACATGCAAAGAACACTTCACATTGGAAAGCACCTGGATGTGATATAATAATCTGTAGAAGTGCTATCAATAACAGCCTTTAAGCCTGTCCTCCCATAAATGAGAAGAGATGTGTTAATTTATAGCTATATATTCTACTTCTCAGCCATGCATCCAGACATAGATACTAGTTTTCTTCTTCCTCTCAGAGATTTGGTGGTCAGTCTCATCGTACCTCGAGGTCCCTGGAGTAACCCTGCACTGTTTGGTTTGGTTTCATACAGAAGCAATAGAACAGGATCGGTCTTTAAATCCAGAAGAAAAACTCTGAAGTTGCATCATTCCTCTATCAGGATACCTACTTGTATTGATCTCCTGGTATATCTGTGGTGCTTACTACAGTTGTATATATTCCAGGACCAGCGTAATTCTTGTGGTAGCTTTTGAGCAGCTCAAAGTACCTGCTGCTTTTCCACCTCTCTCTGAAAAGCTGCTTTGCTTCCAGCTTCCAAGTTCCCCATTAGGCAGTGCTCACCTCGTTCATCCCTCTACCTCTGCTCCCTGAGGGTTTTTACCTGTTGTCTCAAGAAATAGTGCCAAGCAGCAGCATATTTCAGCCCTGCCCACTACGAGTCCTATCGATCCCATCACCTCCGCTCACGCAGGCAATCAAACAACTATCTGACGGCAATAACTTTTCATCACCGGTGACCCGTACTACATTCAGCCTAGTTATTTTGTGATGCTTGAGGACTTATTACTGACATCCTGAAACATGAAGCCTCGCTGCAGCTGCTGTATGGGTGCATGACTGTGAAGGTAATTTCTCTGTCGCTGTCATTATATGTGCCATTATATCTGCTTAACAAATTTACTTAAAAGGTTGCTTTACCTTAAAAGGTTGCTCCTGGAATTGCTAAACAATTATTATAGAATAAGATTCCTTAGGAAGGAAATTTTCTACTTAAATAATCAACAGCAGGTGAGAATTTTGTGCGAATATTATTTGAATCTCTGAATCACAGAATATTCTTAAAATGTTTCATTTGGATGAGACCGCACTGTGCAGTTTCTTTGCCAGTGGGATGCTTTCTGGCAAAGAGATGAAAGCACTTTGTTTTGACTTAATAACACAGGTTATGCCACAAACGATCCGTGAGCACTTCATTTCAGTCTGGTTCAATCCATTTGGGAAATATTTCACAAGACATATAGCACTTCTGCTTTTTCAGGTCCTAGTTTGGTAGACGAAGGAAATGTTGAAATTTCCCATGGAGCAGAATTTTCAAGCTGCAGCTAGCTGGAATTATAGCACAACACTTCATTCTCCCCAAAAGGAAATACACTTGTGGATCATTGTGTTTAATCCTTCTTTAGACATGATTCTCGAAGCATTTTATTTGGTGGAGCCTTTTCACCTTCCCTTCTCTCCCATCCAAAGCTTCCCCATCACATAGCAACTTTTTATTTTTTTCATAGAATCTTTGTGTTGACTTTTCCCTTATGCTTTTCCAGCAGACGAGCTGCTTCCACTGCCTTCAGTTTTGTTGTTGTTCTGAATTCTCTTACATTTTACTATTTTTCAATGGTGCTAATAACTTTACGGCAGAGAACTAAATGACACATCCAGTGCCATAACGATGTTGCATAAATAAGTAAGCAGCGCAGAATGAGTGCCCTGAAGAAAGCACATAGCCAATAATTTGGACATATTTGGAAGATGATGAGGAAGGGAAGGCAAAAAACAGAGTGCATATAAATCACACAAAGTGATGGCTAACTGGCAATTAATTTAAATACTACAATTTTATAACAAGCTGAATATAGCAAATGCACATGAAGAGGTGCAGCAATTACTGTAAAATCGTTTGGGTAGGACTAGTATATAGGATGTAAATCCCATTACAAACGTGTGATGCAGAAGTGCCATCAGCCAGTGGCAGAAATCCCATTCATGCTTGATTGGTTATGGATCTACTTGAAATGTCAACAAATTCAAGCCTCCTGGGTTAACTAGTAGAATAACAACTTACATGCCGTCACGTTTTAGACAAGGGAAAGGGCATCTATATTTTAAAGAGCAGGAAAGACTCCCATGTACAGTACGGACAAGCGGCTCCTTCATAAAACCCAAACGACTGCTATCATAGTGTTAAACATTTGACACGTCATCCCGCTGTGGTAGCAGAGGCCGCTTGCTCTGGATGAGTTATATAGAGCAAATCTGGGTTCCCATCATTTACATAAATGCAAGTCACAGTACGATGAATGCAATCAGCACTTTCCTAACATTTGTTTTCCAGGTCAGCTGGTGCTTACATTTTAATAATGAGGAAATTTTTTTACTGGACTTTTCTGCTTCTCGCAAGTTGATTTTAGATAAATATTTATATAGGTCACGATAGTTTGTCAAGCACTGGAAAAAGGTAGCACTTATAACAAAAAACAATTTATGAAGACTTTTTCAGCACATATATTCTGAGGAGTTGAGGACTGTCTTTGATGTGTTAAAAAATATTAGGCATAGATCTCTTTGTGAGAGATCAGTCGATAGAGTGCAACTCTGTGAGTTGGATTTTATATAAGGGACTGGCAGGTAGTTCTCTGTGTGTAACATCTATCAGAGGAAAATCAAGAAAGTGACCTCATGCTAAAGATATTAGAGAACAGTCAGGAAAGCAGAAATAAATTCCCAGCTGTGTTGCAGACAGTTTGATCTTTCTTAAGCCTCATTTTTTCTGAAACACTCTCTCCTAGTGAAATGAGCATAACAATAGTGTATTCTTCCCTTAAAGCATAAGCGTAATGAGACACAAGACACAGGTTTATGTTTCTGAAGGACTTTTAGATTTTCATTCTTTAAATATTTCTTCATTTTCCATTTTGAAAAAGCATTTATATATATATTTTACTCTCCTAGCTTTCTTGAAAACAACTTCTTTTCCTTTGTTTCTGTTCTTTTTGCTGTTGTTTTTTCTTACAAAACACAACAAACCTGTTGTATTAGAAATGAAATGGCAAGAAAAAAAAAGGTTTTGTCTCAAAATATTTCCATTAATGGTTTAACACAAACCTTCTGAGTAACTCTTACTAAGCACTTCCCACGAACAGCTTATCATGAGTTCATAGCCTGCACTGTGTTTATTGAAAAGAGCCACTGATGAACAGGTTTTGAAAAGCATAGTAAATTGGTCACTGGGAATTAATTGAACAGAAAAACAGGGCTTGATCTACTACATCCATTTGTCACTCCATTTTCCCCATAGATGGTGGCAAGCCAGCCCACTAGGGATTACTAATACAAAGAGTTCATATGAGACACTCCTTTCCAGGTACTGAGAAAGTTATTTAGAACAGATGTTTCAGTTGTTAGGATACACTAGGGAAATTAGAAGTGTTCAATAGCCCTCAACTTTATGCATTTACCTGTGATAGTGAAGATGTGCTGGGGCACAGTAAAATCACCTGGGGAAATTCAGTGCTAGAGGTAGAGCTGCTTTCTCTGGGGCTCACTGATCCAATATGCAAAGGTGCTCCAGAAATACATGTATTATAAGACTATTTGGGGTCCAAGTCACCAAGGAAATGGATTCACTGAGCTCCAGGCAGGTCCATGAATCCCAGGCATGAGGCCTTCTAGTTGGTAGTACCATTGAAGGTGCTGGAATTAACTCTGAGTTGCAGATCCAGAGAAATCAGACATAAGTGCAGAAAACATTATGAGAGGGGATGCAACATCATGGTTTTGGCCGTTCAGATTAACAAATCAGTTCCGTGTTCATTTGTATTAAGCATGCCAAGCAAGGTATAGGGTTTGATAGCTATTTACTGGATGATATCTGGAATTCCCTTCTTACCTTAACAATTCTACGATTCTATGAAGAAATATACTATTTGGATAATAAATGATAGTATGATGAAATAAGAAACAATATTCTATTTTGAAAGATGTCAATGCATTTTGTAGTCTCCAAAAATAACAATAAACATGCCAGCGGTATCTTCACCTTCCCTCCAGGGAAACACAAACCACTTGAGTCCTGAACCTCGTGGCTATTTCGAACTACAGCACAGCAGTGAACAGTCAATCCACATGGGACTGAAGATCCAGCTGAAATTACAGGGGAGATACCAATGAGCACAAAGTAATTTGGGGAACACCTAAAACACTCTCTGTCATGCATCTCTAATGCTCCTGCGCTCATGGGACTTAGCCGAGCAGATATTTATAGCTTTGTACCTTTCCCCTTTAAAAATCAATTTTTGAGAGAAGTGGCTATATAGCAAATGGTACAAAACTACTTTGCTTAATCTTTTCTGAAGGAGATTGGGATGAACTTCCAAAAGCAACAACTATCACACTTTGCTGCAAACATATGCCCAAGATGGGGGTGCCTTTCAGTACTAAAAAATCAATAATGTCTTACTATTGCATTTGTTACCAATTTTACAGAGGACCTAGTTTTCTTAATTAATTTACATGTAGAGTAAATTAAGTTTCATGTTAAGCTACTACGGTTGTTCAAAACAGTAGTTTATTTTTAGCCTGCAATTTTATCCATGGGTTCATTATTAAAAGAAAGCAAGTGAAATGAAAACTTATTTTCCTCCTTCATGAATAAAAAACGCTTTTCCCTGGTCCTTTTATGTTCTCCCAAATCTTCACAAGGAATTACATAAATATATATATATATAAAATAATTTACTTCTTCTAAAGGCATTTCTAGAAGCAAATGTAAGATGCACCAAGAAGATGCACCTCAGAGAGCTTAAGGTTGACAATAGTTCTTACAATCAGCTTAATTATATGCTCCCAAACTACAGAGCTCTTGTGAAAAACATCTTGCAACCTTTTCCTTATAATAATGCTTTGAAATAACCAATGTACTCTACGTAACACTTAGCTAGACAACAAAGAAGAAGAAAAATATCCCTAACAGCAAGGAAAGCATGAAAAACATAAATCATTTTTTTTAAGAGCAAGATGATGCCAAATGTTTGTTGGGAATATCTTATAAAAATGCATGTGTCTAAATACTCATTTGGATTAAGTAATATATTTTTTCCACTAAAAGGAAAAAATTGGAATTATTTTTGTTGGAAAAATGATCAGACCTTTGGTCTTCTCTATTTCAAATTGCATATTCAAGAAGAATTGTTTTTGAAGCAAAGCCTTGCTCATTCAAGGTCCTGATTCAGTAAAACCATCTTTGAAGCTAAAGCTTCCTACTTTCTCCTCTGTCTAATGACTTGCTTCAAGTGGAAAGGCAAGTCTGCTGCAAGGGCTGCAACAAGACACATCATGGTCTGACAAGGATTGTTTTTTAAGATCCATCCCCTCTAACAGTCTGCACAGGAACAGAGACAATCAGAAAGGGTGTTGCAGAACAAAGTAGCAATTTGCAAAATCAGAGTAGTATTGTATTAGTTTGCATATCACCTTTACAGCCAGATGAAGACTGCAAGTCATCCTTCTGCCAGCTTCCCACAGTACTGACTTCAGAGGCTAGTGAAAAACTAGGTTTTGGAGCTGGCATAGAAACCCCTGGCCATGCAGCTCCGACCTACAACAGATCCCTTCCTGATTAGTTCAAATTCCAACTCCGCAGCAGCCGCCAGCGCTCTGGCACAGACAAAATGGACTAGGAGAACATGACTCTTTTTCCATCTCTTGTCCCGAGAAGTCTGTTGCCCTTTACAGCTGCTGGATTTGTCCATGGGGGCAAGCTAGAACTTTCCCTATATGTAAGGACAAGGTCCAAAGTGAAAGAGGAGCTTTACATTGAGTATAGTGGGAGCTGAATAAAGCCTATATGTTCACCTGGAATGTAGAGGTCTCCACAGCCAAAGTCTAAGATCATATAAGGCCCTTATAAATTTTCATCGAGAAATGAATGTATAAAATTCCAGCCCCCACATCTCCATGGGGTGGACTACTGAGTTCCAGTAGTCATGGGGGTCTCCCAGGACTGCACTGCCCTGAAACCCTTGCTGTGGCAGGGTCTACAACCTGTGTTACTATATAGTGGATGTCACAGGAGAAAAGGATAATATTATTTTTTCTTTCCAGCCAACATGTTCTTCCCGAGGACAAGAATCATTCTCTAGGTATTTCTGTTCTATAATTTCTGCATAACGAGTCTTAAGTAGAACGAGTCGCTTTCTAATTATGTCAACTGAGTTGTCCTTTGTTCCCGGTGCGAGGGAAGACAAATTGCCATTCGTGGCGAGGTCAGTGACTGTGCACAGCACCTTTCATGTATCCTGAATACTTCATAACCAGACAAGGACGTTAACGTGCTCCGCACAAGAACAGGAGACTGCAGCATTTTACTAATGTGTCTAGGGCATGACGGAGTGACAGCAAAGATCGGGCTGGCAGATCTAAACTCTGTATGGAAAAAAGTTTAATATGTTAAATTAGCCTAATTCACCCCTACTTTTCTACCCAGAGATTACATTTCTTAACCTTCAGTCATCCAATAGCCATCTCTATATATATGAATACTGCTTACATAGTCTGAAAAGGTTTCTTCTCTTACCCAAATGATGAATTATTCCACAGCTTAACAAAAGAATGCTGCTACTCATAAAAGGCATGGAGCTGGATCTTGAATCTAATGTGAATATTTCCCTGTGCGCCTTTTACAGCTCCATACTCAGACTGTCAAGCCATTATTGGTGATGATGTGAAAATTTCACTCATTTGATCAATTTTATATCTGTTTTTGCCTTTTGTAAAAGACACACCTGCTTTCCTAACTTGTTTGCTGAATAGTAACTCACTAGGCTTTTTATCTTTTTTTTTTTCCCCCTCCAATGTAGCATTTCTCAGTTTGGCAGACCAGTGGCTTTGGGCTTTGATAAAGCGTGAGACATATATAGTTTAGAAGTGTTTATGAAATATTAAGGTTACCATGGCACCCTGAGTACTACAGTGGCATCACAGCAGAGAGAATTTGAACCAAAACATCCATCCTCCGCTGCCAAGAGAAATCCAACTCATTGCATGTCTCCAACACGCTAGAAGCTTTCTACAATTACTCTATCTACTTTCTGCTAATAAATACTGTTGCTGAGGAGACCGTCTCCTTTCCTGCTAATCAAGCTACGTTCAGAAGGCAGTAACCTGCTGAGATTATGGTCTCATGGTCAAGTACTTGGCCTTGTGGATAGGACACAACATCTTCTCTATCCCAGCTGTCTTATTTGACTTGTAGGTGAGGCACCGACCCCTTACACGGTTCAGAAGACTCTATCTTTGGTCAAATTAATATTTAAGCCATTACTTACAGGGGAAAACTTTCAGTCTGTCTCTTACGAAAATAACCAGTTTAAGATATCACTTGATTTGCAACTACTAGCACACTTTTGCCACAAAATTGGGGTGATTTGAACATGCTTTTTCAAATCCCAGTGAAGATGTGACAAAAGGAAACACACAGCAAGCACAATTTTTTCCTTAATTTACATATGAATAGGAAAAATAAAAAGGTATAGGTACCTGCCTTTATTATTATTGCTCTTTATTAAGGCATTCTTACCTTGGGTGACTAAGTCTGTGCTCCTAGAAATGATCCTTGGGGGCTAATTCTGCGATGGGAATTCACTAGAAATTAGAGCAGCCACAGTGTTATGATTAGAAATAGGATCTGAATATTTTTGATGATCAAGCTCTAATTGGAGTTGACAGGGCTTAGTTTTTAGAAAGAAAATTCAAAGAACAAGGGTGATTCCATTTGTAATTTTCCTCAGCTTGAGCTTCTTCCCAGGAAAGTATTTGGTTTGTGTTGCAAATACAGTAATCTCTTCCTCCGTTCCCTTTAATTTATAGACAGATTAGTTGTTACTCAAAATGGTCATTTATGTAAGGAATGTTAAAATTGTGTATTTAAGCCTCTGTTTTCTATAGTTATTGAAAACTTGTTTTCTATTCAGTTGTCACAGATATTTATGTATATTTAAGAGTTCTTATACTTTTTTTTTAAATAAACGATCACATAGAATCATTTCTGTCAGAAATAAATTCTTCTCAAATTAATTTTTGAACTCTCAAATTAGGCAAAATTAATTCAACATTGTGGAAAGATAATAATTTCTTTTGTTCTCAGTTTTAACGAGTTCTAATTAAACCATAGCCTCTTCCTCTACTTTTTTTTTTTTTTTTCAAAGACCCATATGTCTACATCATGTTCATCTCCATAAGTCAAGATGAAGTGGAAGGAACTAAAGACTGTAGTTGTACTGGCCAAGACATCTGCAGGAAGTGTACCTCTGTGGCATGCATGGTTGCATTTGCTAGGAATTTAGGGAGTATCTGTTGAAATCTGGAAAGATCTGACGGATCAAACAATATTCCTCTAAATTTAGATAATTAAAAAAATGGTGGGGGGGAAACAAGATAATTCTGAGTGCCAGGATTTCCAATTTTTCATCTGAAATGAGCGTGACAGCCAAAAGACGCAGATGCAGAACTCCATTTCTGCAGACCAAATAGACTCCGCAAGGCTGTCACAGTTACTGCACTGGAAGCTTAGAGCCTGGATTTGACCCAGAAGTTCCTGAAAATACCACTTTGCACAAAAAAAAAAAAAAAAAAAAAAAAAAAAAGGAAAAGGAAAAGAGGATGAGCCAGCAGTTGGGGCCCACCACATGTGAAACCTTGTGCCATTCCCAACTCTCACCCAGCTCTCTGTGGGTGCTGCTCTAAAAGAGCTTCAGGATGAGCACAAGGCTGCAGTGTCTGCACCCAAACGCAACTCTGGGCTTGCTCCAAGAGGGAGTGGGAAGCTCGGTCAACTTGTCTCTACCACAGAGCAAGCCATTAAGCCTCTCTCTGCAGAATTTAGTAAGCAATTGGATAACAAAAAGCAAACATTCTTTTTTATATCAAGAATATGGGGGTCACAGAAGGAAACTAAACATGGAAATTTCTAACGGACTTCTCCATGTTCAAGCTTCAGAGGACTATGAATAGTTACACTTGTGTAATAGAAGTACAATATCTACTTAGATATTACTAAGATATATGCTGTTCCGTAACTCTGGTCCATGCCTAGGTAGCTTTACAGGAGAAATTATTTAAGCCAAGCCCAATCCTGCACCCAGCAGAGGGGCTATCATTGCATCTGCCTGCCTTTGTACTCGATGACAAGGTAGTAATACATGTGTATAACATTCTTTGATTACATGCTGTCATATTAATGAGTCCCTATGTGTAAGAGTATTTCAGTCCCATATAGAATTATATATTGGATAAAATGTATATATATATTTTAAAGTAAAAAATTCCAAAGTAATGTGTACTTACGTAAATAACATCTTGTATTTTAAGTATGCTTTTGAAAATTTACCTATGTATATAAAATTTCCACTCATTCAAATGCAATGGCTCTTATAACATACTATTGCACTTGTGGTCTAATATTTCCATTAACACAACCATCTATGTACCAGGGAAATTTTTCACTACATTAGAAATTAAGGTGGTTTCATGCTGTTGACACAGCAAAATCCCTGCATTCTCTATTCAGATTTTTCCATGAGGTTCCTCCAGGTTATTTAGCAGTTCTCCACAGTTCATTTCCTCCACTTACGCATGCAGCACGAGATTTCCTCTCAGTTTCTATTCATCTAACAGAAAATAGAAATAAATATTTACATTGAATATTTTTGTGGATTCATTTTTATTATATTTCTAGAAGTAAGTTTTTTAAATTACTTTCCTTGTCTCTGATCAATGAATTCCAGTTTCCATGCAATGCAATCATGCTCACTTTAAGTCTGACAAAAACAACCAAATACTAGTAAGTATCACATGCTGTATCCTGGATGTATCAAGAGCAAAGAAAGTCAATACAGACAAAAAATAATAGCCTCTCAAAGCAATGCTAGGCAAAATAATGGCTCCTGTATCCTCTAAGGTTTTATTGACAGCTAAAACCACAATGTAAGATCTGGCCTTAGCTGAAATGTATTGAATTTGTAGAGTTGGAATTGATACCTGGCTGCAGGAATTAGAGCTAGAAGAGACAATTCAGATCTTTTCAGTTAGGGATGCAGTTTTATGGCCACAGAGGACCTTGAAATACATTGGGACACTGATCCTCAAAATATAGTTTAGCTCTAACACTGTGCCTGTGTGCGTGGATTTTTACATATATATATATATATTTATTTTAGAAAGTGCTACTGAAACTCT
>JAVCKT010083710.1:0-14732 GCA_032273925.1 Rhynchotus rufescens
TTGGACTCGATGACCTCTGAGGTCCCTTCCAACCTTGGGCATTCTATGATTCTATGATTCTATGATTCTATGACAAGTGAATAATGAAATAACTTTGATCAGCATGATACGAAATTATCACATGAATGTTGTTTCTGTTACTATTAATGGTTAATAGAATAAACAACTGGACTGAAGAGTTTGTGTGCACCATCCACAAGCAGTTTCTGCCAAGTCCAAGGTAGCACAGGAAGAATGTACACAGTTGACGCTGAATATTAAAACTGGCATCATTCATCAATGAGAAGAACAGAAGCTCATCGTTGTATTGTGAATCAGATATGATAGAGTGGAAAAGCATGTTTCACATTTCGTTCAAATCAGATTGTTATTTTCTGTTTAAACTGGTAAAATCGAACCATGGAACCATTTTGCATGATAAACAGTAAACTTTACTAAACAGTTTATCAGTCTTGATTCATAATGCCGGAAAAGGCAATTCATGGGTAGCTCTGAATGAGTTTTAGATATCTCCTGTTCTAGGTCAAGCACAAAACTCTACCCAAGTACAAATTGCAAGCAAACTAAGCTATCATTGCTTTTAAAACACTATAGTTATTTCCTACCAAAGGAAAAGAAAAATCAATAATTCATAATCATGGTATTCTGGTAAAGTTTCATCTTGTCTATATTGTATTCCTTCTCATGTGTCTTTTTGGGAACACATTTATGAAGAATATTTTAAAGTTTAATGAACTTTTTTTTTCCCTCCTCCTTTCTGTTAATTTTCTAGAGAATACATGAAGCCATTCTAAGAAACAACAATGTCCTTATGTAGAGATGTAAGCAAAACTACAGGCACTTTCGGAGCATACCTTCTTTATCAACATTCATATACTAGTGATCCCTGGTGCCTTCTCACTCAAGACAGACAGTGCAGTCAGACATGGAAATATTCTGAAATATCATTTTCTTTCCACGTGAAACATGTTCACTAAAAAAGACATCTTTGTGAACAACATGCTCTCTAATCCTTCTTGTCTGTACTTTAATCCAGATTAGTTTTTCTTCTTGCTAGATTAGATATTGTATCTGGTTTTCTTCAAATAAATATTCTACAGAGCAAGTATATATGTTTACATGGTAACTCACCTACAAGAAACACGGGTATTGCATAAAAATTTGAACTGTTGTTGAAAATAGCTGAAAGCATATTCTTCAGAATCTATTGTGAAAACAATGTCACTTCACTGGCAAGACAAACTTGTCTTCAAAACACTTTGGAGAATGTTGCTCAGCCACATCAACTATACCAATACAAAAGCACTGTCCTATCTTTAGACAAGCTCATTTGTGTCAGCATCACAGGACATGTCATGATTTTGAAGTTCAGGTTTGTTTTGTTGCAGAACAAAACCAAGGGATTTTACATAACGGCTATGGCACTTAGGGTGCAGAAAACTCATCTTGGAGAAAACGTCCTGAATGAATCAGCACAAGGACTTCTATTTCAGGTTTTCACAACATACCCAAATACTCTCTTGCATATTTGGCTTCATGAGAGTTAGCATTTGTGGTTTTTTCCCCTTTCTCTCCATAGCAGATATTGTAGACCTACAAACTTTTTTGACAATAATGCCACTGAAATTAACACAATTCTGGGGGGAAATTGCTTCAGTTGTAGAACTTTAGGATTTGCCTAGGGGCAAGGTATGCTTCTTAGTCATTTGCTCCTTGCAGAGCAAATGTAGGCTTATCCTTACTGAAATAAGCATCAGCTCAACATAGTAAAATCAGTCTCTGTTACTAATAATGTTTGTAGTCTAGCACTAGATAGTCCCACCCCCTGAATTCCATAAACTCACCCTGAGACATACTTTCTCAGCAGTGTCAGTTCATGACACCGAGTTCTTTTTCACTTCTTCCATGGAGACAGAACATACCAGGTTTATCTCATCTCTTACATCAGATGAGCTTAATAACCAAGAAAATAGTTCTTTTACAAAAGGTAAGGTCAAGAATTTTGATTCAAGATTAGGGTAAATATACAACATAATTCTAACAAACTTAACGATTGGGTGCCTCCCTGATACTTCATCTCTTTTCCCCAGAGCATGTGACCCGGCATGTCCCATGCTGTCAAAGGTGGAAACTTAATACATTTGGTAATGTTTCTTCTTATGGACATTATTCTTGATCTGAAGACAGACAGGGATATTGCTTCTAGCCTAACCCATTTGATTTTTCCCCAATATTCTTCTTCCTCACATCCCCCCCCGCCTTTTTTTTTTTTTTAATTGATTTCTTTCATATTATTATTTATAGATGCAGGCTATGAACTTTTTACTCAGGAAAGCTTGCAGGCCTTAAGATGGCAAGAGTTACTTCACTCTCTCATTTGATACCTCTATAATATTCTTAGTTAATATCTTACTTGCACCTTGAAAGATATTAACATAAATTCCTAAGACACTGTAATAGTTACAACATTCTTAAGGCTGCATGTTAGAGCACTCCATAGCCACTTATCACTTTGGATACCTTTCACTTAGCCTACAGTCACCATTAATCTAAGCTTGTAACATAGATTAAATCTGACAACTTTAGGCATGCCATCAGCATTGACAACAGACCTAGAAATACAGTAGTTTCACTGGATTGTCTCTAAAGACATGTTGCCTTTGTCCCTGCCACTGAAATCTTCTGGCATTTTGACTGTTCAGCACTGCTTAACAAAACATTTAATGAAATACTACCAAAAACAGTCTTAGCAACTACCTCAAGAAGTCTACTATACTGTAAAATAAATGTTAGATTCTGTGCCTTTACTGATGAATGCCATCCAAGAGATCTTTAGACAACCACACTTCTCTACTACAGTTTTCAAATCCTGAAAATATCTGGCACCAATCTGCAGGTTATTTCTTGGGGGCCACTTATAAAATACAATGTTTAAGATGTAGTATCAGAAATCTCCAAACCAGAATCATAAGAAAGTTAGTACACACAGATTTCTCTAGGATGTGTAGGTACTTCGCTTTTAACTTATTTTAAATACTGTAAATACTGCTTTAAGTAAAAAATAATTTATGTATTATGCAGTATTTTATACTAAACCAGTTATGAGGCCAAACTGGATCATAGCTCTGGTATCACATTATTTATAAGGTGAAAAAGGAAATAGGTATGGGAGAGACAGCAGGGTATGGATCTAAAAGTCTAGGTCACTGATGGATTTCTTCAGAGATGTATGTCACTGGTGCACATATTGATATTTCTCTTCATGTTTGACAGAGCAACAGTGAGCTGGCATGCAGTTGTGATACATCATCAGTAAAGTCAGGAAGACCAAAGTGTCGTATAATAGAAGAATAATTGGATGACATTGTCAACTAGCATTATAGAAATTAATTAAACAATATAAAACCCAAGTTTATAAACCAAGTCCCTAATAAGAAAGAACTGCTTTAAGAATTACTTAGTTTAAAATAATGGTGGAAGACATGGATGCCTAAATGAGTTACAGCATGACAATAAGCCATGGTTGGAAGAAACAGAATTCACCCTAAAAATATCAGGTAAGGAAAATGTTAATGTCGATCTACAATGTGTCATATTCCGTATCACTCTGGTCACTCAGCATTCCAGGAAGCTCAATTCTGTCTGGATTTTGTGAAGGGAAATAACTGATAGGATTATTAGGGCAATTAAGGCAATGAATTATCCTACACAAAAAAAAACCAAAAAGTAGTTGGACCCCTTTTAAACCAGAAGAACAATGCCTGACAGTGAACACAACTGATTCAGATGGCAGTGGGTGTGAAAAGTCAAGAAGAAACAATCCTAAAACTAAATGACAATGCTGGCAAAAAAATGAGCGAGTATAAACTGGCCAAGCCTAGTGAATGAGATTTGTCACTAGTAGAGGAGACCAGACCTGTCTTCCAGTGGAAGCAGGAGGAATGAAGGGGGGATGGGGTGAGGTAAAAACACACAACAACAGCAGCAGCAGCAAATGGGATGATAGTTAACTATTATTAAGAACTATTTCTATTAAGAAACACTTAAAGAAAAAAGAAACGCTCCCCTTGTATCTTGCAACTTTCAGTCTTCAGAAGAATTTTCTCATGGACTTACCTCTACTAAAAATATTTTGTTAAGTAGTAGGTTCCATTCACACCCAATATGGAAAAAAAAAGACTTCTAAAAGCTACATTCTTCTTTAAATTATTTTTTAATATTTAATCTTAATACTCCAAAGCTATGAAATTTTAAAATCTGATCTGTAATACGCATATTTAAAAACAGTACTAAAAATACTCACTTGGTTTAGTGAAAACAAGGGTTTGTTTTTTATTGTCTGTATATAATATGCATGTTACATAATAAGCTTACATTCATGGAATTTCTACTCATTCAAATGAAATGCATTAACAGTGAAGCATTGTGGTTTTGTCAAAAGTATGTGGAGCCCACAAGAAACACAAGATACTGGATAGCCTAGAATTTACTATTTCTTCTCTGAGGTCAAAATCTTGGCTCCTCTAACAACTTTAAAATTAATTCTCCTGTTTTGATAATAACACTACTCATACATATATGTCTACCATCACATAAGTCTACCATAGAAAGTATAGTTCATTATTAAACTGAAGGAATTTCTAATGTACACAGAATTTGAACTTTTGATGACACAACCATTTTACATACCTCCTTCGCCTTCACGTTTATGTGTCTCACTTGAGCAGAGTCCTTCACAGGATTTGGTGCAATCACTCCTCTCCAGTCTTGGTATACTTTGTCTGTTGGGAAGATTATTATGTTTAAGAATACGTCATTTATTCAAATTACTTAACATAATTAAGTAGCTTGAGGACAAGTAAATAATCTCTTAGCAGTTTCATTTCCCAGAAGTGTAACTGGGATGTTGACATCTTCTTTCTACAAGGTTAATCAGACGTTTTTGCACTTCAACTTTCCACTTAATATATTCTCAAATTGATCTGGATCCGTGACAACAAAGCCGGGAAAGTCTCAGAACTTGCCTCATATTGTATTATATTTAATGCACTTTCATAAATATTTTCAATTGAAAAAAGGAAAGTTTCGCTTTTATCCTGATAACTTTCCATAAAAAGGCCTAAAATCACCTAGCAGAAACCAAGAATAAGGCTGACTTCTAAGCTATTTTGAAGAAACAGCTTAATCTCTCATATGTCTACAGCTCTACCATAGTGAGTATGAAGTGTGCCTGGTGCTAAATTTCAATTTGGTTCTCATTATAAGATGGTAATGTATCATATTTATGATGTCCTGAATGGTAAAAAAAGTGTACGCTACTTTCCTGCAAAAGGCCTTCCACATTTACAAAAAGGATAGATCTTATGTTACCTGCGTTAATTCCACTATTACTCTATAACGTACACCTATCAAGATATACGTTCATATATACCATCATATACCATCATTAAATGATGGTTCATTCCCTATTCCTTTAGCTCTATTTTTATTTAGCTTTAATGTTAGGTGATAATACAACATTAAATTGAAATAACTTTAATACATTGAACTGAATATACAAGACATTATACTTCCATCTTATGCATTGCTTTATACATATTTTAAGTCTAGATTATCACAGAAGACGTGACCAAAAATAATCCCAGAGCTTCTTACATGAGAGAAGATAGGGGGAAATGTTATAAATGTTATAAAAGTTCCAGATATGTGAAAAGTTACTGCAAGAAGCAGAGAACTTATAGATTTTTATGTTTTGTACTTGATGTATTGAAGTATTTGGTGTTAATAATTTCAAAAGCAAATGAGCTCAGAAATGTAATTACAATAAATGCAAGTACTGTTGCCCCCCTTTTTTTAAAAATCCCTTTTCTTTCCCCTCTTAGGAAGTAGGCAACAGGTGAAAGATAGAATTTTCAAATCCATCTTTTCTTTACCTACTCAGGTAAGTGAGATATGTGTATACCTAATTATTCCTTGTATATGGTACAGTCCTCTTTTCTAAAGATGTTCTCCTTAGTCCTCCTTTTATTAAGGATGCAAAAGGTACTGTAGTACAGAAGTTAAGACTCAGGACACGTTCATCTCATTTCCTGTTCTGTCAGGTAGCCTCTCTAATCTCTTCCGCCATCCTCAGAGTTGCCATAGCTGCCAGCTAGATCCAGGAAACTCAATAACATAACATAAAGTATCATAAAATCCTTTCTAATACAACATAACATGAATTCCTTCAGGTAGCTGAAGATAAGTTTCCTGGTTTCTTCCAGGACAATTTCAGTCCATAATTGCCAAATTACTCCGGGTTGATTGACCTCGCAGACATTACTTAAAAAAAAATAAAACAAAACAACACAGTCCATTCTGCTCTCTACATACGAGCAGGAAACATGCAGAAATATATGATGTTGAGTCAAGCATTTACATTACAAAGAGAGCAGGATTTTCATTCTGGGCTTTCATTTATTTGGATAAGTGGTTTTCCATTTAGTGGGATGGATTTTATAGCTCCTAACTCTGTGAATGTATGACTGAGTCATAATCCACTACAAAGCACTTAAGTCACTTCTAAAAACTTTGGTTAACTAAGAAACATTTGAAAATATTGTCTATTTGCTCTCAGCAATAATTTCTCCCCTATGAAGTAATGTCATATTTGAAAAACATCTCTGAGATACTCAGATATGCAAGATGGAGGGATCATGTAAAGACCAGAAGTAAATACCCTAACAAAGAGCAACACAGATAAGTTCAAATACACTGGGGCTCTCTACTTACACTGTAAGTTCCTCCAGCTTGGCAAAGTACTTTTCCATCAGGCATATCAACATTTACCTTGGATCCTAACAACTTAATCAATATCAGCAGTAACAAAAAAAGATTGAAGAGGTGAGGAAAAAATGTTTACATCACTTCTTTGATTCCAGAGACCAGTGAGTCAAAATTCAATTTAACAAACAAATGTTATGCTTCTTACTCAATTTTGTATTTGGTTTACACAGAAGTCACCTTTGTCCTTTATACTTTCCCAGGTTCTCTGACACTTACTGAACTTTATCATGTCTCAAAATAACAACTTCTTCTCCAAATTTCTGTCATGCTCCATTTTGATATAAGACATCTTTCTCCAGTCATTTTCCATAGAGCATTTCAGTAAGATTAGCCAGAAGTGCTTTTAACCTTCATGGACTTTTTTAAAGTCAGAGATTGTTGCAAGAATCCTGTGAAAGCTCATCTCACATCTATGTGAGCCAATAAACGGGTGAGAAAAGTCACAGTTTAAATCAAACTTCTCACATAAGCACTCTTTTTCCCAGTGACCACTCAGCTCCAAAAAATGAGAGAGAGAGGAGAGAAGGAAGTTAATGAAAATTCACAGCTAGCTAATGCCTTTTTAAATAGGACACTCAGTTTTAATCTCTAGCACTTAGAAGCAATTATCAGTAGCAGATAGAATTAGCAGTTCATATTTTGATTATATGTGTAACTTAAATGGAGAGGATTCTGTTTTAATTATTAATTCTTGGAAGATTAATTTAAACCATTTAGATTTTGTTGATTTAGTCTATTAAGTCAGTTTAAGAGTGCAATGAAACAGTGAACAGGAAATGTGGTGCTCAGAGTCCCCTTTATATTCATTCCCCTTTAAATAGTCTGAAAATATGAAGTGGACATAAAGTGCATGAGGTTGAAATACAGTGGCTATTGTAGTGCCAGGATATCATAAATAAGAATGTGGCTCATTAGACCAGCAAAATATGAGATTGTATTCCCTGTCTATATTACAACTTCCATCTAGTCTATTTTTAATGCAATTACACAACAAAAAATATTTTATGTATGTCTCAGATGGCTGAGGCTGCAATAAAATAAGGACATTTTAATGCAATTCTATATTCTAAATACTGTGTTTCACATATTTACATATATGCATAATATGGAATTATATACATAGATGAGAGTTGCTAAACACAATTTGAGTATAGCAACAAAGTTACTAAATATACCAGAATAAAACCAAGTCTTCGAGATTTTCAGGTAATATAATGTGTTTAAGGTCTCATTATAAATCTATAATATTTTTTAAAAATATAATACTGTGGTGATAAACTATCTTGCTACTTTTTTTTTTCAAAATTTCAAGTGAAAATACTTGTCAAATATTTTTTCCCTGACAATTCTTTGAAGCCGATTTTAAAGGTATAGAAGGACTCAGATACCTATCCAATGTTTTTTTTTTGGAGTCGTCTAAGAATGTCTAGCTTCATACAGATCATTACAAATTAAAAACCTGATGGGATTTCATAAAATGCCCAGGGGCCAGACTTGCTCTTGATATGTATAACATTACTAAAGTCTGACTTCATAACCTCAATTTTCTATTTACAAATGTGTTAAATTTACTTGTCTCTTTCACATATAGAATGCAAACATTACAGAAACTTGACAGAAAGTTCCTGGGCCCACATGTAGGTACAACCCGTAACATAATGCAAAAATTACCCTGTTTCTGTTCGCAGGCTCTTTTATCTCCAGTCTTCAATCCTTGACATTTTCATTTTCAACATTCACTTTTGACAGCCGCATTTTTACTTTACAGGTACTCGGGTAAGTGAGGTTTAACTAGGACACAATGAGAACATACAACTTCCATGTTCCCATGCAGATACATTCTTATACTATTTCAGACCTTGTTAAAAGAGTTCTCAGATAAAGAATTTCTGGTTTTGGAGTTTAGAAATAATGGAAATTCTTAGTCCATTTCTAACAACCTCATAGAATATTTGTTCCCTGAAACACAAGGGAATTTACTATCTGGCATGCACCCAGTCATTCTTTTAAAAACTCGGTTATTTTAAAATAAGAATATACTATGCACTCCTTTCCATTGAAGCATTATGAAACATCCTTCTATATACTAAACAAAGATACATATTTAGCAAATAGTTTAGTCTCTAACTGAAGACATCAATTTGTTTACTAGAATGTACCAGACAGACTTGAATAGAGAAAGATTAGGCCTCTGAAAGTGCTCTCAAAGGTTTGCTTTTCAGGGTTGATATTACAAGTAATTAGCTTGACATTCAATAAATGACATTTCTAAGAACTGCTAAAGCACACTTAACAGGCAAACAGAACAACCTTGCTTTGTTTCAGAAAGGTAGCTGCATTGTTGCACATTTTAAATAAAGTGCTTTTGCCAGCTGACACTGAAAACATTTACATGCATGAACTACTTGAAATAATATCCTCTGCATAGACTGAAGTTTCTATTATGGCACTCTCTGCTTAGCACAAATTCTGAAAAAATGTCTTGTGGCAAAGCTGGTACAAACTGCAATTCAGTGGGCTCATCCTAGAGTTACCACAAATTAATCCTTTAAGTCATATATTTTGTTCTAAGCATATTACAAATCATGCACAACTCAATCTACGCTTCACATTTTGGTAAAAGTTCATACAAGAACATATGTTTAAACTATGCTTTAGTTTTTCTAGGCTTTGGAGTTGAGTTTGACAGTGTCAAAAAATAACAATGCTTTGAGGAATCAAGAATGTACCTGTTGGTCGAGTTTTTCAACTCTAAAGTCTGTTTACGTGCAACACATTTGAAGCATACACAGAAAATCTCAAGAAATACCTCTGAATTTTGGTTGCACCTCCTGCCTGTGTTAAGGAAAATGTGAAGTGTTTATAGTACATGAGGGTCATATCAGCTTTATCCTCATCCATTAGAAATCCTGAAATTTCTTCCAAGTGAACGTATTTCGAAGTCTCATTCATGCAATTTGGCTGCTCAGTCAGCCCACTCACTGTGATACCAGCAAGAGACCCCCTAGGGGTTTCCTACCCTGTCAGGCAAGAAAACGGAGTCTTCAAACAGAAATATAGCTAAAAAAATCAGGCTTCCATATTACATTTGCAAATGGTACTTTTGACAAATTTCTGCTTTAAAAAAATATGTATATATATGAATTTTGCTTCTCAGTTTAAACATGGAGTGAGCAGACCTGCAAAGGACTCCTGCTTAAAAGGAACAGCGAGCAAAGTCATTGGCCATTTCTTTCTAAAGCCAGAGCACGGTGCTAACTTCACCTACTGAGATGGGCAGTAGACCGGTGCCCGGCTTGCTGTGAATGCATTAGCATGTCTACAGGAAAAAGTATGGAAACTTGTTAGAAATCTGTCCTGCACAGTGTATGACCAATAGACAAAATGTGACATGTCAGCATGACTTAAATCAATGCCAAAATTCCTGTCAATTTTATTCTTGGTAATTTGTGTGGAAATATATGCTGTTTTCCCTTTCGTCATTTCCTTCCACAATTCCTTCATAAGCATACATTTTATATATATGTATATATATATATATATACACACACACACATGCAGGGATGACTACAGGTTCCATAGAACTGTACAAATACAGCTTGCAAATACTGAAAATATTATACCACTAGAGGGGTTCACTTTCACCAGAACAATATTGGATTTAGAGTTTCACAGTGAACGAAGCAGAAGTAAAGCCAGCACACACGTGAATACATTGGGAGTCCCTCACTGGCACTGAACAGGCCCAGGGGTATTGATGTCCCTAATATTTCCAGTTCAGAAAAAATATTGCATCTCCATTCACACCTAGTATAATCCCCATGGCCACCCCTTGCTGGTTTCTGTTCCCTGCTTTTTCTCTCCAAGTCTGATCCTACAGTTAAACTCCTCCATTTCATCCCCTGACACAGTTGATCCCATCTGAGTTTATCCAGCTCATTCCTAGCCTCCCTCTAGAACCCTATTTCATAGCCTTTATTTATTTCCATTATATAAATCTTCCCATTAGTTAAAGAACTTATTTTATGCCCACAAGGCACTTCTACGGGCTTCTTTTACTGAACTAAAAATGCAAAGAGCAGAGAAAAGCATCTCGTATGAATTATATTCCCTTAGAAAAAGCCCTTTGAACCGTCATCTCCCTCCTTCCCCCACCTCTTGTCACCATGGGTTATTTTTCAAATGTGCTTTCACAGCAGCTCTTCACTGGAGTGAATGGTACTACTTTGGGACCTTGGTATTTATGCAGTAATTACTATTGTTCAGCCTTGTATTTAATAGGCAAGTGAGGGGACTACTAAAAATATAGCAGCACGCATGAAGATTGCCTAGAACTCCCCCTAGAAATACATAAAGATCCTGCAGTCCCCAAAGCAAACCCTGTTCCATCCAGCAGAACTCTTCTGTTAAACCGTACTGCAAAAATATTGAAGCAGAATAAATGGAAGAAAGAATTAAGACTGTAGTTCAGACCACCACAGCTTTTGTCAGAACAAAAACATATTTTATCACTGTTTCAAATTGATATTGTTTTAATAAATTCACAATCAAGCTACCTCTAATTTACTCTAAATAGTCTTTGATTTTAGTGATAAAGAAAACATGAAGGTCCTGAGCAACACACGGAGTGACTGTCTTTCATAAAGACCAAATTCATTTCCCATCTTGTAATATGAAGTTTCCTTGCCTCTTTATTTTATGCTGCAAGTTGTATTGAAAAACATACTGTTTACTTGCAGTACTACAGCTCTTTTTTCAACTTTCTTTTCTCCAAACCCTATTTCCAATTTATAATTTCCTCCATGAAATGAAACAATATTTCACATACTTCCCCATGAAAAAGCCCATCAGCTGCGTATTTTTATGTTATTAAATCAGTGTGTGGGTTTTTTTTCTTTTCCTGAATGATATATGATCATAACCTGTGAGGAATCAAACAAGAAAAATAACCCTTTCCAGAGGTTCCTGTTGTGAGCCATCACAAAACAGCACCCACGAACTGGGGCAGACTGTTTAAAAGCACAGTTGCACTAGTGCTAATTACCAGCAACCCCACCATTTTGGAAGCACTTTCTGACAAAGCACCTACACTGTCATCTAAAAACATGTATCTGACACTTTTTTTTTGATATAAAAATCGGTCATTTCTTTAACACTGTAAATAAAATACAGGTGCATAAGGCACACAAAAGCAATTTGATTGTTCTTTAAAAAACTACTTCTGTGTTGAAATTGAATCTCAGTCTTGATTTTTTTCCACACACTCATTCTAGCCAAATGCCACTGAACAAAGGTCCTTTTCTTATTTCAGAATGGAATTTATTTTCTAAAATGGTGACCCACAAAGGAATTAGAGCTAGGGCTATGCTTCTGCCTAAGCCCAGCAACTAAGCAGCATCCCTTTAGAGAATAAAAAGGGATGTGGGCGTCTTCACACTGAGTGCACTCTCAGAAGGCAGCGCAGTTTGCAACAACCCCTAATTAAATGTGAGCCAGAGCCACATGCAAAGGGCTCCAGCTTTTGACAGTCCTTCAGTTCTCAAGACCAGATTTGCAAAACTTCTCAGCTGTCATGGATAAAGCTGCAGCATCCAACACTTGGCCTTTCAGTTTCTGGCCTTCATTGCAACAAGCCATTTATTCAGGAAACAGATTTCTTGTTAGTATCATCTGTTAAAACAGAGCAGGAAAATTAATCTTCTCAGACGTTATTTTTCAAACAAGGTATTCAAAAGTGTTAAAATTGATCTTTTTTCCATGTATGACCTATTTGTAGAAAATTAAGGTTTGACAAATATTTCTAGATTTATAGCTTCTATGAGGCTATCTTCTGTCCCTTACTAACTCTGTCATAACCAAAGGAAGAAGGATTTGGGAAGTGTACACTGCTTCAACTCAATAAAGGAGCCTTATTGGCCAGGATGAGCCTTTCCAGAGGCATCAGTACTACTGAGCTGACTGTGCCCAGGCATAAAAGCTGTTTGTTCATGCAGGTGTTCCAAGCAGATCTTTAGTCTCTCAGTGTGTAAATCAGAGAGCTCACGTGAAGATTCAACATTGAGCGTTGCCAAAATGTTCATGGAGTCTTTCTTAAATCACATCTCCCTACATGAGTGCAATGTGAGTGTTGCTGCCAGCCCTCCTCATCGAAACTGGTCATCACTCCCCCATCACAAAGTCCAGATTTCAGCTATTTAGACTAACTTCAACTGAAGCATATACATCTTAAAGTCTTCTAGACAAAAACTGAATTCCAACTTGCATCCGTTTTTATGCTAGGAAATAATTATTCTATATGACAGAAACAGAGGTGGGCAACAGGCTGAAAAAGCTGAGCGAAGTTCAATTCAATGCTTGATGATGACTCATGTCTGTTCATGAATAAGGATAAACCAAGTCAATGCAAGGTTTCTGGCATTATTTCTCTATCATCAAATATGTTTGATTTCTCACATATTTGTCATCTACTCCTTTGGCTTGGATTGGTGTTGGCTGATATAGACAAGCTAAAGCCTTGATTTAACTCAGTCTACCTAGCTCATTGAAAGAGAAATTTTCAGCATGCAATCACCTCTATATGAGGAACAACAGCAGAAATCAGAGAAAAACAGTCCAAGTTCTGTTCCAAAGACGTCACACTAGAAAGGAGAAATGAAAATCAGGCTCCAAGTCAACTTGCAAGCTTTTCAGGCACCTACAGGCCACAGTGCTCCTCCAGAAGATAAGTCTGCTGCACAGTTTGCACTGCCTTAAATTCATTTAGTTCCCCTGTGCCCTAATACCAGTATGAACTTAAAGAGGGATAGAGAAGAGCAAAAGAACCCCCTTAATTCCTCTTCCCCCAGTTTTTCCTCACCTACAGACTTTCGCACTTGTGAAAATTCTCCTCTTGGTCCTGAAACAAGACTGAAATGCTGACAAATTGTGTGCAATCTCTCTGTTACACGAGATGTTAAGATCTCTGACAGGTCATGGAAATACTATAAGGTGTTATACTAATCATCTCACAGAACATTACTAAATGTTGTTATTCTTGTTTTTATGTTTGACAAAGTGCAAGTTGATATTTATTTAGCATTAGCAAATAAAAAGATAACATCCATTCTGCACCATCAGCCTAAGCTGATTCTGCAGGCAAAACAGATCAGCAGATCTCAGGAATTCATGTGTACTTCTATGTACACCTAGTTTTTAAAACACACTGATATGAATGCATAAGAACATACACTTGTTTTCGGTCTTAAAGCTCTTGCCTCAATTTTTTGTAACAGAATGAATTATTTAGCTTTCTTAACAGTGCCTCTCCTACAACAGGAATGACAATTTGTTCATTTCCAGAAGATATGGGAAATGTTCTGGTCCTTTTACTTTGTAAGACAGCTGGACTAGAGTAATTTATTAAAAACATTTTAGAATTAATCCTGACATTTTTCTTTTTTTTTTTTTCTTAGGCATTCAGCAAGTTTGACAGTTGCTTGAATATAGTTTGAAGAGCATTGGCAATAATTACTGAATAAATTATTAGAAAACATATTTTCCTTGGATATTGCTAGCCATTTCCATCACTATTTAGAAGTTCCTATTCTTGAATGATAAAATTCAGTAAGCATATGAAAAATTCATTTGTAGCTTAAGTCGCTGCTAGATGGCCTGCAACTTATGTTCTTTAGTTAAGAAAAGAGCTGAAATGCACTTAGAGCACAGAACAGAATTTTGAAAATCTTTTATTTGAAATTAACACTTTTGCAGATACTGTGAGTTATTATAAGACTCTCAGTACAGATGTAACAAACTAAATCACAGAGCATGCTTTGATTCAATTTTTACCACAAGTAGTATAAATGTACAGGATGTCTAATACCAATAATCACCTCTTATGCTTTAAATTATGCTGTTAAACTACATTC
>JAVCKT010083731.1:0-14730 GCA_032273925.1 Rhynchotus rufescens
TATATCTGAGTGGCTTGCCTTGTTGTACATCGCTCCACTTCCAGAAGTGAGGATAGGAACTGGCTACCATTGCAGACAGACATTTGAGCCTCTGTAACCTGCCAACATCTGAGACTCTAGAGGTGAGATTTTTGAGGGGAAACTTGGGTGGCCCATGTATTGGGATCACCAGTGCTGCAATGCATGGGGACCTTGTGAGAGGGTAGACTTTCTGAGGCAGGGTTGCTCTCTGAGGTCCCAGACCCTTAACAAAACTTCTGGTAGCAGAAGTCCACTAGGCACAAAGCCTGGGCTTGCAGAGTAGGGACTATCTAGGCCTGGGATGCGCCCCGCCACCAATAAGCTGTCCAGTCCCACCATGAAAGTAGAAGAGAGTCAGAAGAGAGAAGAATCAAAAGTAGAAGAAAAAGATGCCCCATGGGGCAGCTATCCTAATCACAGCCTGATCCACTGGGTGGGAAAACAAATCTGAGTAACAGACAAAAGGCAGCGGAACAGACAACAGTGAAAAAGGGAGCAGAACCAGACCCTTTGCTGTTAGTGAGGTGTAGATTGGTTCATCTATCTCAAGCTTTGCCCTGTTTGTTGGAGTACGTATGTTGCACGGAGGTTCTCAAAACCACCATCTCAATCTACTAATTCAAATGAGTTTGAATATGAAATGAGTATAGGTTCTCTGTGCCTGCTTCCCTTAATAAATGGTATGAAACATGCTGTACGCTTCCTGTGGCTGTATGCTTCATGTGAGGGTGTGGCAAACTTCAAATAAAAAAGCAAAGAGATGCTGCTTTTTTAAAAGTTCTTCGTAGCAGAGTCACAGTTAGGTCTACCCCTAGTTCCTAACAAATCAAACTGCTGGCCCTGCTGACCTTGAGAGGGTCATTTTATATGCTCGGGTGATAGGCAGAAACTTGCTTCATCCCAGTAGCCAGACAGTTGTATCATTTCTATATTCCTGCTATTCTTTTCAAGAATTTCTTCAGAGTCGCTATCAAGGAATAATTCAAAATTTCCAGTGATTTCACTGAGTATTGTAAAGTTGTGTGCAAGTAGGTTGCACTTGAGTTAGACCATAAAATAATGACTGTAGGCAGAACCTATTGTATTCAAATAAATTTAAGAAGGTGAAATGGAAAAAGCAGTAAGGAAGAAGGAATGAAAGTCGTCTTTTGTCCTCATTCATTCATACATACAGGAAACAGAACCTCCAGAGTGTACTAAGCTCAACCAAGGTTATAATGTAAGCTTTCTGTTTAACAAAAGAAATGAGTAAAGAGAAAAAAAAAGAAAAAGCCACGTTCTCATTTTCAAGAGAGGTAACAACCTGACACTTGGTCCTTCTCAGTTGCAAACTGGAAGTCTACAAAAGAGAGAAGAAATTTCCGAGACAAATAAGGCTGATATTCATGAACCTGGGACCTGTGTGCACTGCTTGGGAAATCAAGAGACTAAATTTGCTTCAGCCAACCTTAAGAAAGTTTAGCTGGTAACTACATCAGAACCAGGATCACACTTATTTCAGTAAAGGTACAATAGGATGCTGCAACAGCATCAGCTCATGAAGCTCATAGTGCAGGTGATTTCACCAATATGAAATTACAGTCTCAAATCATAGGTCTTGTTGGCAATACCATCCTTTACTATGGATTTCTACATAGAGATTTCACAGAAGTAATATCTGGAAGAAAGAGGTCATGAATTCTTTGCCTGACTCAGGAGTGTCCTGGTTTTTGACAGCTACAAAGCTGTTACAGTGCAACACTCTCCTTTTTTTCCCATCTCCTTCTCTATTTGTGCAGAGTCTGTTGTAGGTACTGTGATGGTCTTGGCATGTGTAACATAAAGTAAGAGAAACAGTGCAGTCAGTGAGAATGCTAGCTCAGGTTTGTTTGCATAAATATGCTAGGTTTGATCATAGGGTTAATTATCCTTGCATGTCTGGTTATAGATTAATGCAAATATAATTCTAGTTAAAAGTAGATTGGCAGGAGTGTATTAAATATTGATATATAGACTTGCTTATTTTACAAGATGGTTTCTGGATTTTTTCTTTATACTATGCTAAACTCTTTGTACAAAATTGTATCTTTAAAAGACAGCTTAAAAAAATCACTGTATTTATGAAATGTTTAGAACAGAATCCAAGTTTTTCTTAAACTGTACAATATTGCAGAGCTGGGTACCTCACAAGCAGGTATTTAACTTCATTCCTATTATTAACACAGCTGATCATCTATTCAAGTGAAGATACTTCTGAATGTTCTCCAAATCAACAGCAGAGCATAGATAAGGCTTGCCAGGTTCACTGAAGCCATGAATATAATAAATTTAGAACAGTACTAGAACCTTGCTTATAATTAACAGTACCCTGGAGAAATCAGGAGAGACATGGGCAGGCTATTACAGATCAGTGTTGTGCCAGAGCTACCCAGGGAAGCTTGCCTGAACACTCGCCACTAGCAAGTGTTGTCTGTCAGTCTCTCGCTTTTATTGGCTCTGAAATGAATAGTAATAAAAAGAGGGTTTAAGATATCTCTCTACCAGCAGCTGCTTGTTTCCATAAAAGCCACAGAGGGAACACAGAATATTCCCATGAGAGAGCATCTATTCTGTGGCTCTAAAGAGCATCAGTTTACAAAACAGCAGCCTATTTATAGTATTTGTGTAAGTATGTACTTGAACTTGAAAGTGAGGGAACCTTTCTTTTGTAATCTATACTTAGCCACGATAGTTTAACTCTCACAATAACCAAGGCAGGTTAAGTGGGAGCAAATCCTAATAAGGTTTCCACCAGTATTGGAAATAACTGAGTCACAGTTGTAATATCTAAACCATTTACAATGCCATCAAACAACAGTTCATAGGAAACCACTGCAGAAATTTATTTTAGTAACATTGCTCTTTCCTGCTCCAGATTGATCTTCGTGTTGGATTCCATGTAATAAGCCATAACAGAGGGAAATTATTTCAGAACTTTTGTGAATTTCTTGTCTACATCTTTGATGGTAATTCTATAAAATATAAGATTCATATTTTAACTTAAGTTTGACGTTTGTATCATCCTTATTTTAAAAACTTTCTGGTAGTTTCCTGTTCTTCAATGCAATTAACATTTTCTTTAAGCATGTTACTTTGATCAAAAACAGATGTCTCCCCAAAAGTTACATTTTATAATGCAATAATTCAGTGCATTAGCTCTTAAAAAAATATTTGCACAGATGTGAAAGATGGTCTTGAAACAGACAGAAAAAAAGAAAAAGGAAAGCAGCAGATTTTTAGTACCCTATCAATTTTAGAGACAATGTTTTTGTTTTGTGTGCTCTATATGTCGTAATGGAAAGTGCTTTACAAGTTTTAATAAAAGAAACCAACCTGAAAGCAGTTGCTTATTAGCAGTAAAAGTTAGGCCCAGCTGCCCAAGCAGGAGAGCTGAAGACAATTTCAGGATACTCAGAGGCAGGGCCAAACAAGTTTTCCGAATTTACAGGAGTCATATATGTTTGGACCTTGACATTATAGAAGCAAAATTTATTTTTAAAAATGAACTAGTTTATGGGAATTGAATTGTTAGCCAGAGGATCCTTAAATATGGTTCTCATTAGGAAGGTGTTACCACACCTTCTTGACTAGAAGCTGGTATTCCTTAGGGCAGTATTAACTGCCATAATCAGAGCCTGTTAAGTATCGCTGAGATTAAGTAGCTTGTCATTCAGAGTTATGTAACTGGGGAGGAGGGAATAAGAATCAATTCCCTTCTAGCACTCATGGGTCAAGTATTTATTGTAGCTTAGTGAGTATAATGGATTTGAACTATATAATAAGCTTGTTACAAAAGCAAGATAACACAATACATCTTCTTCAGCTATAGTCAAAAAAGATAGTTCCTTGGCAGGTTCTATTAAGCAAAGCAATGAGCCTGCATGTATTTTGGGGAAAAAAAATTGCCCCTTGGCATAAGCAATACTAGATAACAACTAAACAGGCAAAAATGGCTCAGTCAGAAAGTGTGCTCAATTATCATCTTCCATACTGCTCAAAAAGCTGCCGTGCAATAAAACTTATCCTAATTCAGCAGGAAACTCAGAGCTCATATTATTCATAAAAAGACGTGTATGGTTAAAATACGAGGAGAGCTGCATGAATATTGATGGTGCTGAGAGCCCTAATAGCTCTCCAGCTTTGCAGACTTGTTCAACGCTGTGCCTCTCGGGCCTCCTGGGAGCCTGCCTAATTGACACAAAACTGCAAGCAGTCGCTGGAGCTGAGAAAACACCCTTGGTAATGCTGCTTGTGCTGCAACTATGATTTTTAGGTGAAAAAGGACTGCTGCATATGAGATGATAGAGAAAATGATGCACAGGCAGGCGCAGCATTCAGAGCCAGGCTAGGCACAGCCCAGCGGACTGCAGTGCTCCCCTCCTTGCTGGAGCCTGCCCTGCAGCAGGAACCGTCCCTCAAGCCTCCAATTTGTTGGGGTAATGGTGCTTTGCTGCATGCAAAGCCCTTATGCTACTGAACAGTTGTCGGACAAGTCTGTGGCCTTCCGAAGTTTTGCTAATGCTACTGACAATAAAAAAGCCATCACTTACTGTCTGATCTGCCAAGTTAGCCAGTCTGAAAAGGTCTAGTTGCTGCAGATTTGGCTTTTTACTCAAGAAATTATGAGCCTTAAGAGTGTGTTGAAATCTCAGAATCTGCCTGGCATCCCTTTATAAAATATCAGGTCTTCCTTCGTATTGCCTGCTGGCCCTTGGCAGGGGCTTCAGAAGCACAAGCTGGGCTTTCCCCGAGGCACTTGCACTGGTCAGGGTACTGAGTGTTTGGCTGCAGCTTCCCAGCGTGCTGGCTTCATGGAGATGGCTACAGGCATTACCCCCTGCTCCCTCTCACATCCATGCCACAAAGCCTTGTCCCACTCGGTGACTGCAATGGAAGTGATTTGTATAGCCCTAATGAAAAACAGATCAGAAATAACTCTCTTTTAGGAGGATTATTTTTAAGCTTAGTCAGCTATTTGGTCCTTTTTTTTTCTCTCTCTATTTTCTGGTTTGGGGCACTAAAAATAACTATGGGAACACCAGGGCGAGGTGGTACACTGAGGCCAGGGGCAATGAGCAGCCAAAGGAGTGGGAAGCTCTTATCAGAGCTAGCATTTGAGGAGTTTGTGCTTCAGATAGTCTTCCCAAAGCTTCAGACATTTCTGTTAAATTATTGTTAGAATATACATGAAATAGAGGTTCCTAGAGAGATGAGAGAAGTCACATTGAGCTTAACAATGGGATGTCACCCGTTTAAACAAAAGGGCAATCATTTTTTTCTTGTGGTGTCATCAAAAACTTACCTGTCCCACTGCTACCATAAAGCTTTCCAAGACAAATACAACCTGACCTTCTAGTGCAGAAGACAAAAGACTGAGTATTTCAGAACTTTTGCTTTACAGCACAAGGGAAGGTATCAAAACTGGTTCATTTTCTCCTGCCTGTCATTTGTATTTTAAGTATTTCTGACATCCATATGCACTTGATTTTCAGAGCTGAATGTCTGCCATGGTGAGAAGGGGTTTCTGCCATGAAATTCACATTTGTTTTGAAACAGCAATATACATTTAGTTTCACTTCTGCATTTCTTTCTGTAATTTTAGCCCATATGCACTGCTTTTTTTTTTGTTGCTGTATTTTCAGGAATGTCTACTAATACATGATGAATTACACATTGATTTCATAAGCATTTATTTCTGACATTTGTAGCTGTAGTTCCTGAAAGTTTAACAGTATTAACAAAAAAACCAATAATTCACTTTCTTTGTCTTATCTCTCTGTACTAAGTACAACCCTGTGAATGCTGTATGTGAGTAAATACTGTGGATTGCAGAGGAATTCAGGCAACTATCTGTAGAATTCAGCTTTGCTGTGCAGCATTGTTACAGAAGAGCTATGAATATTTTTCTATTTAAAGTTTTGCAGCAAAATCAGTTCACTTCAAAAATCCTGTTGAATAATAAAAGATGATAATTGTTTGATTTGTATAGGATAAGCGGGAATTCTTAAATAACTGCATTGGGTTTGTAATTAGATGATTAAATCCCAGGCTTTACAATAATTACAGGAACCAAAGAGGATTTTTATCATCATACGTAGACAGAATCTAGATATAATGTATGAGGATTTGCCCCTTCAAACAGTAGGTACTTTTAACGGGCAGTGTCAAGATACTGAACTTGATGAGCAAATTGCTTAATGACATATTTTCCTACTTATATTTCTTTTTCCTCATCAGTCTTGCATTAATCTTGTCTATTATTTTTAAGACAAGTAACTGCAGCATGTTTCATTAAGATACATCCGTGACAATTCTAATATCAGAAACCTAGTGCGTTAATCCATTTGGCTTTCTCTGATGAAGTCCTAAATTGTGTTTCAGAATAACTCCCTTGTGATATGAATTTCATTATTTAAATCTGATTCCTAATAGCCATAATTACTAGTTGCAGTTTAGGTGAAGATTAGCACTGGAATGTCAGGCACTTCTGCCCTTCAGTTGTGTTAAGAAAGAATGAATGTAAATGAATGTACCAAACTGAATGTAAAGAACAACAGCATTTGGCAACACTGAGTGCTTGAAACCTCTCTCAGTTCCTATTTCCTCACCACCAACAAATTTGCTATATAATCTTAGTTAGATGCTAAAAGTCAGAGCTCTAAAGAATTCAGGTGTCTAAAATCCAAGCAAGGCAGTACCTAGCTTTGAGGCTTTATCTATAGAGACAGCAAAACCTGCCCTTCAAATTGCCCTTCACCTGAACCAGCTAGCAGCGACCTGCACTAACAGGCCCTATCTCGTACCTTGGCTCTTGGCAGCACTTCAGCGTAGCCCCAGAAACGCTTCCTTGTGGTGGGTCTCGCATGGAGGGGCCTCCACCACCCCAGTTCGCCTCAGTGTTGCCTCTTACGCGTACAAGCCGAGCAGTTTTGCCACAGCTCCCTGTCCCTGGCGCTCTGCGGTTGGCAGCCCCGGCTTGGGAGAGGAACGAGCAGGGAAGGGAAATCAGGGCTCTTTGCCTAGGGGCTCCTGCCTGAGGAAAGGGCAGGCTGGTGCTGGGGCCTGTGGCAGCGACCCCACGGCCACATGGAGCCTCGGGCTGCCTCGACCCCCAACGGGGGCTTTCTATGGGGCTGCTGACGTCTGCACGTTCGGGGCACACTGACCGCGAATGGTGCAAGGAAACAAGAGATGCCTCGAAGAGGGCTCTTACTAAGCAGAGTGTCGCACTGGAAAATAGCCATCCAGTGTGAATGCCGAAGACAGATTTATCTTTTTTTTTCTATTTTCTCCCATATTCTCGGTTAAGATTTTAACTTGTTTCTTTTGTAACTTAACTGTTTTGTTTCAGTCTAATGAGGAGCTGAACATAAAATCAGATGTATGTCTGATGTGTTGCTGTGTGCTTACTTTAGTTTGAGGGTTTTCTGAATCCTTCTTCTGAGGCTCCTAATTCTTGAGGAGTGAGGCAATGCAATGAAAGGGAAACTGAAAAATGAAAACAAACGTGTTGTCAGCAAGCTCACTGGTGCTCCTGAGCCATGGCTAGGCTTTGAACAAGACAAATAGAATGTGGCAGTATGGAATTATTATTTTTAATTGGTACTAAATGTTTCTAGCTTCTTGGTGTAGCTTGAAATCAAGGCTTCAAGGTTTCAGTGTGTCAAGAATAGCAAAAGGAGAAGGAAAAGAAAAAGAATTGTAAGTTGTAGACTCAGAATCAATTGCGCTCTGATTTGTCTTGCTTTAAATCGTTCTATGCAAGCTAGAAAGTATCTGTAGCAAAACATTTGTTTCAGCACTGCAAGGTGCAGGTAAAACTCTTTTCTCCCTTGGACATATTTACGGAGGCACAGAGAGGTTTATAATTCTGACTTCATTGGAGCTACCCTGATTTGCATCAGCTGAGGAGCATCTGTATGCGCCTTAGCCTTATCTTCTCCACAACTTGTGCATCTTCTCATGTGACTTGAATGTTTTGTGTTCGTAGGCTCTGGTCTTTTGCACATTAGTGGGTGTCATGGTAACTGAGGAGCAACTGCATGCGGCAGGCTGGCAAAGAAATGGAACTGCCGAAGGCTAGGGAATAACTGGCAGGGATATTTCAGTAACGTAAAAGCAAGAAAGGCACTTCAAACCGATTTTCTTTTTGGTAAAGTCATATCACCACAGTAAGCAAGCCACACAGATTGAGCATCAGCGCGATGCTTCAGTTAAACCCTTTGTCAGGAGACAGTGATACGGGTTCAAATTCAGGCAATTTATTCTGCCTACCTAGGAAGGAGACTGTAAGGCCTGGAAATGTTCACGTTCACATTCATTTGTGTGTCCCTGACCAGGGAAGCAAAGGTGAGATTCTGCTCAGTGCAGATGGGCACTGGGCAGACCCTTTGTCGCCCTCCTTGCCAAAAGATGTGTATGGAGCACAGTGGGAGCGGGCGCAGTGCCGGTCTGTGGATGCTGCCTGCTTGGGAAGGGCCGCCAGCATGGACTGACTCATGGGAATGAGCATCCCTGGGGAGCCATGGGGCAGGATGTGCTGGCGTGCAGCCCCCTGGCTGGTTGTGGCACCACCGACACAAGATGTGCAGCAAGTCTGTCATTCAGACGCTGGTGTTGCTGCTGTTACATCAAAGTGGTCTCTCTGACGTTCCTTGCAGTTGAGGCGCTCCGTTACCTCCAGCCCTCTGAGCCTCACCCCAAAGAAGGCAATCTCTGCATTTGCAGAGGGGGGGCAGTTGCAATATTCCTTGTGCATGTGGAGAGCCAAGCAGCCTGATCTGCTCCTCCCCAGTTTGAAGCTAGCAGGGGTAACACCAGGCCCTGCTATAACCTGGCACCAAGTCAGGCCTGCCCATCATTTAGTTACTGATGCCAGGAGAGAGCCCGAGCTCTGTGCTGGAGTCCTACCTGTGTGGAATACAGAGGTGAAGAAAAACAGAGCAGCAAACGATGCCAGGAGGAATTCCTTATTGTATTTTTCAGGGAGCCAAGGGTAGGCACCAAAGACTGAGATTTTAATGTAGTAATGGAGCAATTTGCATGAATGCCGGAGAATGGATGGGAGGAAGCAAGTCATTTGTTTTAGTATTGTTAATTTCAGCTTTATGTCTGAGTTTAAAACACCTCTTCCACACTAATTCAAGATGCAGGATGAAAGTAAAAATGATTTATGTGTTTTCTTTCATATTTGCAAACGATGAAAGGTTTGTTGCTTGAAGGATTATGTGGAAAGTGATTTTTGATGAGGGAGGCAGAACATATCTGTAAAAGATCAAGGACTCATAGATTATATTAAGAAGGAGGGCAGTGAAACATTAGAAAATAAGGCATGAGGTTGCATGCAAGAAATAGAGAAAGCAAAAGCATAAATTTGGGGTGCAGGCTAAGACAGGGTGGGCCACTGGAAATAATATGCCTCTTCAGATAGAAGTGGCCAAAAGAGAGGAAAAATCAGTAGATTTTTACCTTTGACTGCAATATTTTGAGTAGATTAGGGAAAATATAGGTACTGGGCAGGTCATAGAGCTGATGGTTATAAAACAAATTTGTTGTGATTCAGACCAAGAGTGTAATGTAATAACATGGCTCCAGAGCTGGCACAATATAAATGTAAAATGTTTTTACTTTTAAAGAGCTTTGTTTGTGTGTTTGTCTGTTTGTTGCTTTGTGTTGCCATTGTGTTACCACACAAACAAAACTAGTTTACTTTGCCAGCTGATAGCTGATGACATAGGGGAAAAAAAAACATGAATCACTGAAGCTACATGAAAATTTATTTAGAAAAGAACAAATATATCATGTATCAGCATTTCTTTTCTTTCACTTGAGAGTTTGTCAGTCATTAGGAACCACCTTGGCATCTTTGCAGACTGAGAGCCACAGCCCTTGTACACCTGAGTTATCTGAAGATTAAAAGGAGTTTCATGATGCTCCATTTAGAGTCAATAGAAAGATTCCTATAGGGATGAATGGCAGTTGAACTGGATCCAAAACCATCACATGCCTCTTTGTAGTAGCCGCATAAATAGAGGATGAGTTGATCACTTCCCCCTCTCTTCTGCTCTTGTCTAAGATCTTTCTTGTCACAGATAATTATAAATAAAAAGCAATGAACTTCCCCTTTAATGCATTTGAAGCTTTGGCGTGAAGCATTGTAAACAACTTCTGAGCATATGGGAGTATTAAACTAATTATTAATTTAGTAAATAAAATTAAACTTGATCAAAAAGTGAAGGAGCAGTTTAGGGTGGTGTTGTTTTATGTCAATGTCTCAATAAATTACATTAACTCAAGTCTCATGTGGCTCATCTAGCATTCACAGAGCAGATGCAATCTTTGCAAAATAAATAAAGCAGAAAGGAGCTAGTTTATTCTACTGAGTGCTGGAGCTGCAAGTCCTCCCCCAGATCCCAGCTCTTCCAGTGCTCCTGGAATGCACAAATATAATACTTCAATTCATGCCTCTCGTTGGTTTTTGCTTTCACTCCACCAGTTTGGCTCAAGCTAGGTAACACAAGGATCTCTCCTTTTTAAACTATGATCTTTTTACAAGTTGACTAGGTTACTTAGTAGTATGTTTTGAACTTTTCCAATAAATCCCTTATGATACTATAAAAAGTGTAGGGAATGGTTAAATTAAGTGCTAGGAGTATGCTTAATCTTAAGTATTTTAATTACAGCAAAGAGACCCTTCATTGTTTGTGTGCTTTCTAAAAATAAATCCCTTATGTGAACCCAAGAACCCAAATAATGCGCAACTATATAAATCCTTGCTTTTTGCTCTAGGGTTAGAGGCTCTTTATTTCACATCTATCCAGTTATTTCTCTCTGGTTTCCCCGTTTATCAGTGTGCTGTGCCGGTCACTTCTCCGCACCCAGCAGTGCTCTCTGCGCACACCGGAGCAGCGCTGTCATTCAATCACAGGGGGAAGCTTCAGTCTTCAGAAAAGTTTTCTAGCCTACCGCCTCCCTCAGTTCTGCTTTTGTCTCTTTGCAATTTGCCCTTACAGCATTAAACCCTGTGACAAGTCCTGCTACACAGTGACTCAAAGAAACTAGGCCTCTCAGATTAACCTCATCTTAAAAGCTGCAGACTGGATTCTTTCACACACCAAGGCTGTGCAGCCCAGCAGATAGGGGAAACATGCTCTTCTTAAGGAAAATGCTCCGAGCTGTTCTCGAGAAATATTTTATGATTTTTTTCTTTTTGCTTTTGCTTTCTTAAACACCCCCTACTTTGCTGCAGAACACTCTTAGGATTTATTTTAAATCATGTAATCCTTGGCCAAGTAGATGTTGTTTTTAAGCAATTTGGGCGAGTCATCCAGTCCTATTTAATTCTGAGAAAACAGTCAAAATAGAGACTGTAATTTTAATTTGGAGTGCTTCAATGTGTTTGGGTTGGTGTGCATGGCAGGTGCTGGATGAGACGGACAAGGTAAGGTAGACTTCCAGCTCCAGCTGGAGCTGAGTGAAGATGGTACCACTCACATGGGGTGAGTGTCCAGGCCTCCCTCTCCTGTTGAAGAAGCCGGGGCTGAGGGTGCTCTCTCTTGAGAGCAGTTTTGTTCCAGCTCTGGCCCTGAACAACACAACTCTGCTCCCCATGTCAGAGCTGCCCTTAGGGAGGTTGATTCCAGAAACATAATGAGTCTCTTCGGAGCTTGATGGATGTGTCAAATCCAAGCAGGGAGAGAGGGGAAGCCGTGGTCAGTAAGATCCCCAAATCGCACTGCTCTTCCCTCGCTGGGGAGCCCCGAGCGTGTAAGGATCCAAGCAAAAGCCGGGGGCAGCGACACGGATGTGCTCTGGGGAGCCTGGCACTGATGAACCGTATCCCCTTCCTGTCCCCTGCCATATGTCAAGTGAAACTCTATTACTAACAAGACAGGTTATCCCCAAGCTCAGGGTTCCTGCTCTCAGTCTCGTGATTTACAGCGGGGCATGGAATGCGGTATCGCAGTAGAAAGCCTATGGTGAGATGAAACCAGATCACTTCTGCAACTGCAAGTAGGGATTCCCTCCTGGGGGTGGCAGTCAGGGTATCAGTTTGAACCAGACCTGCATGTGTTTAACACAGAGCAAAGCTGGTGTCATGAGTGAAGGCACAGTGGGGAGAAATCCATCCGTGCATCTGGAACCAGAAGAGTTCATGTGGAACCAGTGCATCCAGTGCATCTGGAACCAAAGGAGTTCACCTCCTGCTCTGGGTGGTTTAACAGCAAGCCTACTCACTGCTGTTTCACTCCCTGAAAGAAGACACATTGGTTTATTATCATGTCATGACTAACTATATATTTAGTAAACCTGGGTGAGGACTTTCTGGTAATAATATTCCATTCTGCACATGGTTCGCTTGTTTTAGTAGTTTTTTCTTTTTTTCTGGTTGCTATATTCCATAAGGGAAGCATAATGCAGGGCAAGCATGGAGATATTTCGTTTTAACCCAGAAAGTGTGTAAGTGGCTGACTGTAGTAAACTAAACAATAGAAGTTACCTCTAGTGTCTGGCAAATGGTTACCTCAGAGGTCTGAGGCAGATGCATGACTTCTAGCATCACACACTCTGCCTGAATGTATTTCCTACAGAGCCTGGAGAAATAGTTAATTATTTTTCCAGATATTATTTGGAATGATTATCAAAGGAACAGAATATTTCAGAAAAAAACAAACATATAAGACCAAAAACAAACAAACAAATAACAAACAAACCCAACAGCACTAGAACCCCTGAGAGTAAAAAGCCAATGAAAACAGACAGCTACGTAACAGAAGTCCTTAAACTGACAAAACTGCTTCTACCACTGGGAAAACCTGCTTGTTTTGATGCCTTGTCATGTAAATCCCAGTGACAGCAGCAGAACATATGCCATTTACTCCTTATTTCAGGTTGTAAAATAGAACAGAAGCCAGATTCCAACTAGCAAATCCCAAGCAAACTCATGAAATCTGTCAAATCTGTTAAACACCGGAGATTATAAGGCAAATCTTTAGCTTCTGCTTTCTGTGAGTGGGTGTTATAAAAGTGTGTGTGTCTCATTATATGTCTCATCAGCTGCGAAGAAAATAAAAAAAGAGATAACGCTGCCTTCCTGTTGGTGGGAGGCAGCCTAAACGATGCCTTAGAGTAGTGTATGCTGGATGTCAACTCTCAAAATTAAGCATGTAAGCTCAAATGCCAGTTTGGTTTAGTTTTCAGTGCTTATGTTTCTAGTATCTGGGTGGGTATGTTTGTAGTAGGCTTTCTTCTCTTCATTTTAAAGAGAATGAATTTTAAATATTAACTTCTCCTGTGAAATGAAATAATTTGAATAATTTAGAAGTTTTTTCTTTTTTTTTTTGCAAAATCATCCTTTCCATGAGAAGTATTAAGATAAAAATTTTTTGACTCTTTTTACCGATCTGTATTTCTTTTCAAAACTAGCTTAATAAGAACTAGATATATTTTCATTCCCCTTCTCTCTGAATGTTACAGATCTAAGCTCCTAATAAATGGAAGAACCTTCACCTCTGCCAAAATCTTATGAGCTCCTCATGTGCCTAGTGGCTTCCCACGTCTTTTGGGTATGCAGATTGACAATCGTTGCTTCTCCAGCTGCCAAAATTACCCTGACAATTCTCAAGCTAAAGTGTATGTCTAGTATAAAAATATACATTGCAAACTTGGCAACGAAGCAAAAGCAATGTATTAACCAAGCAAAAACTTCCAAGAGAGTGCCAATTGGACTGTAAAAACGTGCCAGGAATATCCCCTCTTCGAATGTATCACGGAGCCTGTGGCTCTTGTGTGAGCACATTGCAGCTCCAAGGGCCTTGGGGACAGACCAGGTGATGTTTGCTGCCTCCAGTGATGCTCTGCTCATAAGCTCTTTTTATTATTGAATTTCCACTATGCATTCAGCTTTCCTTACCAGAGAAAGATGTCTGCCCACACAGCAGACACGTAAAATACCCCGTGTTTATGACTGTTGGTGTGATCCCAGAAGCCATCTGACCCAAGGCTGTGTTTCACACCACGTTTTACTGTGTCTTACGTGCCACCCGTCCCCACCACCTCTCCAGTGTCCGCTTGCTTGGGTGTTTGGGAACCGCTCCTGCCGTGAGGCTGTGGGAACCCGCCCAAAAGCAGCCCAGGGAGCTGATCCAGCTTAAAAACACACCTGAGGGATCCACACACTGGGAGGGAAAGAAGGAGTGAGGGCTCCCACGCTCCTGCGTACCCCTCTGCTCGCCGAGGCCTCTTCAGCTCCCCTCAGAGATGCACCCAGCTCGGTGGGCTGGCACCTGCAGACGTGAATGGCACAGACGGGGGCAGAGAGGGGCAAGAACCAGTGCTGGGGGGTAACAGAGTAGTCCTGCCTGCTGTCAGGTGTGAAAGTGCATCCTTGGGCTCTGTGACCTACTCTCCTCCTGTATTTTCTTGGAGAGCTGGAAACGTGCTGTCCCAAAATAAAGATTTAATGGATTACTGCCTGTAACAAGGCTTATGTTTCCTCCCAGTGGGAGTTTTAGGTAAGAGAGAGAGAGGAAGAGAACTAACTTCTGACCTGTCATTGCTCTGATGCTCTCCTATTGAGATTTGTTGAACATTAAGAGCATTAAATAGAATCAAGACTGGCTCAAGCTTTCAGATATCCCCAGGCTATTCTCCTCCCCTCTAATGAAACTGTCTGTCACAATAATGGCTGAA
>JAVCKT010083751.1:4711-14730 GCA_032273925.1 Rhynchotus rufescens
GGCTGAATGGGACAGCTTTTTAGGAGGTTTGGTCTGATCAAAACCAAATGGGAACTGGGAAGGAAAGAACAGGACTGCTCAGGACTGTCCTACTTCTGCCTGCCTGTACTAACACACCATGCAGCCTCTGAAAGGAAGACAAGTACTTAGGGCTTTGAGCAACATCTCATCCCATACACCTCTACCAGCGGGAGAGAAACAGCTCAGGTAGGGATTGCAGATCCTCAGTGGGGAGAAAGCTCCCACCATTCCCTGCCTCTGGCCATCCACCTCCTCAAGGAGCTGCAAGTGTGTAAAGCTCTCACACCAAGGCAGTATCCCAGGGCAAAGAGAAAGGTTTGTGGATTGCTAGAATATTTGGATGATCTGGCATGCCACAGATACGTTTTCTAACACTTGAAAAAGGCATTTCCTTTTGAAAAGATTGGGAAGTTATTTGAGAAGAAAGAACACTTGGAAACATTTTTAAAAGGTCAAAATCAAAATAAACATTTGGAAAATAGAGAATTCACTCACCCAGTCTGAAATGTTAATTTCCTCTGGATTTTCTGCTTAGATTTTTTTTTTTTCCAGGGCTTCAACATTTCTTCTTTTCTGGTCAGAAAAGAATGCTAAATCTTGACAGTTCTTGTGGGGCAGGATGAACCTCTCCCACTTGGCCCCTCTGTGCATGCATCATTCGTATGAGAAGTGGGCCTTTGGGGTGTAAATCAATTGAGCAATTTGCTTCTAGAAGGAAACCACCACAAGAGTAGAAAAAGATGTTGAGAACAAAAGTCATTGTTTAATGTGATAAAGGAAATCAGTGTTGAAAACTGCTTCCACTGTACACCGTTTCTTACAGCTTTTTTGTTTAAAAACAAAAGTCCCACCCCTCCACAAGCCTGACCTAAGGCTTATCTTTCTCTTAGTCATATATTACTTGAATTCTATACATTTTACACTTCCTGCAGTTTCTCTAAATTCTCTTGTCAGGTCCATGGGGTAGGGATATATATGTTACATGTGATACAGAGCACAGCAGGCTATGGCTCCCTGATGCAGGCAGTATACTAGTACAGATAATAAATAAAGAAGAACATGCCAAGACATACAAGAGTTAGAACTTTGAAGTTTCCTCTCCTTCTGTTATTCTCATTGCAATTTTAATATAGTTATTTATAAGTCAATATATTTCATCCTTGTTGCTCGCTAAATATTCTTAGATCTGCAGAGATGTAGAGCTGCTGAACATGGTTAAAACAAGAAGGAATAATAGAATTTTTTGCCAAGCAGATGTAGAGCATTATTACTAATTTATTGTTTTTCATCATTCCTCCCAAGCTAAGTAAAAATCAAACCATTGAAGTCTAAAGCTGGTAATAAACCTCAAAGCATTTGGAATCAAAAACAAAAGAGTAATTCTGTTTCTACAGTCATCCTGTAATTTGTCCTTTAGCCTTAACGTGTTTGTTTTCCTTGGCTTTATTCTTAAAACATCTCTATCTCAAAAGCTATCTTTTTGAGAGTGGGGCTTTCTAAGGTACTGGCCATGCCCTCTGTCTGACCCTGTGAAGGGAACAGCCTGAGAAGGCTGAGAAGTCTTTGGGTTTGACACGCGCTGCTGTCAGTGAGTGCAGGCTCACTTGGCCTGCATTTTTTCTCACTATTCATCTGAGATCCCAAGCTAAGAGAAGCCATAACAAATCCTATGGTCCTATGGTGTTGTGCAAGTTTCCAAATTCCCAGCTATGCACCTATGTATTTGTGATGCTGCCATGCAAAGCTTCAGATTTTCAGACCTATTGCTTAATTTTTAAGACTTCCTGATGCTACACCATGTGGTGGGAGGTCTGAGATGCACCAAATGCTGGCATCCATCCCCAGAGGCAGGTATCCTGTGTCCCCTACCCTGGTGCTTCAAGAGGCTCTAAAAGTTATCAGCTTGGCTCAGAATGTATGAGCTTTTATAAAATAATAAACACTAGTGTCTTTCTGCTTGGCTGGCTTCTGGCTTTCTCAGCTGTTTAGTTTGATGCGCCAAGCTCTGATCCCCAAGCATGGAGGCTACAACTTTACTTAATCTGAGGTAATAGCTAAAATTTTAAAATGGTCTGAAGAGAAGCCAGGACCAGGCTTTGCAATGATTTCACAGCAGCTGATAAAAATATGATAGAAAATGTGATAAAAATATGATATAAGACTAATGGGTGACCGCAGACTTCCAGAGCAATGTCCAGAAACCACATGACATACATTGCTGCATCTCATGTAGAGGCCTGTGTTTAGGCAACAGAATCCCAGAGAGCATGTAAACATCAACATTCAGGTGTTTGCCTAGGGCTAAATCCCTCCCTTTCTTCACAATGCGATGAATCTTTCCATAAAAGTGTCTCTTTCATTCCATTGACTGAGAGAGAAATCTGGTCAGCTGGGCCAGCTGTCGACAGCTGTGCTGCAGATGCTAGAGAACCTCCTGTCTTGGGGCATGCCACAACCACTGAAATACCAGCTTACCTAGTGAGCATTGAGGGACTCTTTATGTGGGGAAAAAAAATGGAAATATTGACTTCTTACAAATGGAAATATTTTTAGCTATTTCTGATGGAAATAATGTGTTTTGTTCTAAAAAAAGATATTTGTTCTATCAAAAAACAGTCTTATGGTTTTCTTCAAAACCAGCTGGCAGGTTTTTTTTTGTTTTTGCTCAGTTCATATTTGCAGCCACTTAAGAGCTTTGTACACTATATCTCTGCACACTAGAGCTGATCTCTCCTGTTGATGATGCCAGCAAGCAGCACTTTCAAATGAAATACTGCCCAGCACAAAGCAATGGAGATTCTCCTATGAACTTCAGCATGGGCATTCTTGTGGTAAAAAAATTTCTGTAGGTTTCACTTTTTCCCACAGTCCCCACAAGGTCTCAGGAAAACACAGGCCAACATGAAAGAAATTCTGCAAAATAACTGAAAGCTCAAAGTGGGTCAGAAATACCCTCTAATGACATGCATTTGCATGGGGTCACTACGAGAGGATTTGAAAACATCAGAGTTACTAAGAGTTAGAAGTGCCTTTAAAGAACTGAAGTGTTTGTAGAGGAGGTCGGAGAAAGGCAAAGTGAGGACATCTCTCCAAATTACATGGAAGTTAAGCTGGGTGAAAGTTCACGTCTATGCTTCTTTTATTCAAACCAGACTTCCTAGCTTCATGCATTGTGCAGAATTGTTCTTCAGTTATTATTTCCTAGTTTTCCTATCATGGTATGTAATTACTTAGAGGAATGCCTAAATACTTTCAGAGTTCTGAGGTCTGTAGCAACGTGGATTTTCTGAGGCTTCATCTCCATCAACAAGCAGTGTGGTACCATTGGAGCAGATCTGCAGAGTATGCTTGCATTGAAGCTTAGCCTCACTCTATCCTCCAGGGCTTTCTTCAGGCCAGCTCAAACCTGGACTGAACACCCCTGAGGAGATGTATGCACATCAAGCACCAGTGGAGAGCAGTTCTCAACCTGGTTTCAGCTGGCAGGAGCCCAGTTTGAGCACTCAGCAACACAAATCACTACAAACTGAAAATCGGGAGAGCAGAACTCGCTTCAGAAACACACTCCTGCTGTGAACAAGTGGTTATGGTGAGATGTCACTAGGTAGCAATAATGATGCGAGGACAGTAAAATAGTTCTTTTTTTCCTAGTTTGTCCCCCATCAAAGCAACACCCTCCCTTGAACTATAAGTGTTCCTATGTACCATAATGAACCAGGGAGGACCAGTGCAGTACCGTGTGGGAAATGACCCTCTAAGGCCAGAAGTAGCTCCTGTCAAGACAGTTACCACACATGGCACCAAATACTTTTCCTACAAACTGTAGCTGACCATGGTGATTTAACTGGTCCGAAGTACCTGGAGGCCCAAAAAATGAGCACTTAGGAAGCGATTAATGAGGAGCTCAAAACTGAGCTGGTATCGTAAGAACAGGGAGGGGGACAGCTCCTTTCCAGTCACGTCTCCCTGGCCAGTGCTAACAAGCTCTTTGAGCATACACCAGCTCAGCTTGAACTAAGATGTTGACAGCTACCTGTTGGGATATGAGTAACACCTGCTGGGCAATTGCTGTTGCAGTTCAACTAGCTTTAGCCTTTAAATACATAAATCACTTTATCTCTGCATGCTTGAAGTGAGTCATTAGTTCAGGCTCATTTTAACTGTCATTCAGGTGATTATTCCCCTTTGGAGTGACAGGCAGTGAAGAGGAAAACACTGAAAATAACCTCTTTGTGATATGCTGGCTGAATCAGGATTGCTGCAGTGTGTGACATGCAACCCAAGGACATCGAACTGCTCTGAGAGGGCAGAATGCCTTCCAGATACAGGATTTTAGCTCTCAGGTTTTGAAGAGAAGTCAAACAATACTTGGTATTTTGGTTGGCATCCACTGTAGCTTTTGAAATCAAGCTAGCACGAGAGGTATTCTATTTTTGAAGCCAGAATTTGTGATCTCAGCAGAACTCTTGTGAGATGAAAATGCTTCAGCACAAGAACAGAAAGGAAGTCTAAATTTCTCCTTAGAAAATTCCCATGATATATCTATAAACTATCTTCTGGAGGGAGTGCAGTGTTGCCGTTGGTGACTATGTATTACATATGTCACCATACATATGTATACATATGTATACAATATTAGCACACTCTATGATAAGGTCTAGCTAAACACCCCTCTCTGATTCTTTCTGACCTATCTTCTAAACAAAATTGGTTATCTCCCATTACATATTGCCTCCTTGTCCAGGAACAGATGCTTACCCCTGACAAGAGTTCATAACATATATCTTGAATGACTAAAAAACATCTTCCTGGGTCCATAGGGACATAACTCCTGAACTCAAATGGGAAAATTTTTGAATGTCAAACCATTTAATGATTTGATGCTGCAAATGAGTCAAAATATCTATGAAAGTTGCTTGTATGTGCAACTGCAGAACTGGGTCCCTCAAAAGATATTTTTAGCACATGATCAGCAAAGCCACAAATGGTTAGAAATCCAGTTAATAGTGCAGAGATTTGGATGCTTATTATACTTATGTAAACCTTTTGGATCTACAACACTTGGCAGAAAAGACAAGGATGAAGGCAGTGGAAAGAATTGTAGCCCTTCTACTATTAGTCAGACCCCTGAAGAGCATCATGGAAAAGAAAAACAGTGGAAATGAAATTAAGCAAACTTTGCTGAAACTGCAAAATGCTTGTTTCAGACGGTGAGAGTTAGATACATAACCAGAAATGGTTAGCCTTTTCAGGTCCCTTCCAGCCAACCCTTTAACGTGTTTGCAAGCTGATTCTTTTGGTTTTCTGAAATGCATCATGTTGCTAGTCCAGACCACTGGATGTAGCAAGGCCACTATCAGTGGCCACCGTCCGTATCCTTGTCCAGTCCTTTCCAGCCCCTAGAACCCTGCAGGCAGCTGACCAAGAGCCTGTGCAGATATTTCACAGGCAATATCAAATCCCTAAGTGCAAAAGAAGGAATAAGGTAAAGAAGGAACCACAGATCCAAACAGGCAGCTCAGATTGACAAAGGAATTTAGTCATCTTCCTTTGACTCTCACTGATTGTGTAATGCCAGCCTTTCATCACATCTATTTACTTCCCTTTCAGTTTCATATTCTGCAATCATACAACTCCAAATTGACCAAGTAGTCTGCGGAGTCACAAACTACAGGACTTCATATCACACAAAGGTACATGAGGGACAGACAAATGAGTGCTTTTGAGGAAATTAAGGGAGTGATAAAGCACCCTCAAGCCCTAGAAAATTCAGGTAAAAAAATACAGAAAAGAAATGGTATGTCTCGTGCATTAGTCATATTCGTGTAGGAAAATGGAAGAGAAGTTAGATATTTAGACTGAGAACATCTCAGACTTTAGTCTGCTGCTAGGCAGGAGGACATGCTTTCCCAGGAGCCTCTTAGTGTAAGAATGGGAGCTAGCTTTAGCCGTAAGGATCAGAAAAAAATAGCAGTATCCTTTATTCTCAACTCTTGAGATTTTAGTACTTAGTTAAAAATACTTCATTTTTGAGGAGTTCAAGGTATATAAATCTCTCTTTAGTTGTTTTCTGCACCCTTCTTTTGCCCTGTACCTCAGCTCATGACATGGGACAAAGCCCAAGCACTGAAGTTATATAAGAAAAGCTGTTTAGCCTGGCCCAAGTTCTCCTCTCAGGAATAGATATAAGAACTGATCTAAGTGGAGGAGAGTCTATGCCATTCCTTATGTCTTTTCTGCCAAAAGGCAACAGAGAAGGCCATCAGCATCCTGTCTGAATGAAGAGCAACACAGCCAATACATTGAGGAAGAGATTATCAGCACTCCTTAGATAACATCCTTAATCCAGTTTTAAGCTGTTCCTATTATCCTATAAATAAAGAAGCCTGATATTTCAAGCCACTCTGCAAGACAGACCTGACCCCTCAATCTCCTATGAGCTACTTATCACATGTTATTTGCAAATCACAATACGGACAGACTGTGTTCTGTCAAGACACTGACAGAGAGATACATTGCTGAGATTTGGATACGGAATAGAGTCTTTTGCTCCATGTCCGTGCAGTACTTGTACACTGAAGCAATGCTCATCTCAGCTGCAACTGTAAAACTTCATGGTATTCTTGCTAGCATAAGTCCTGTTATTACTATTTTTAAAGTTGTACTGAATTGAGTTGCATAATTCATCATTGGTTAAAAACTAATAATATCAGCCACCACCATCATTAAAAGTAGTTACATAAGAATAGCGTGATCGTTCTGCATCCATTTGTAACGATATTTTAGGAAATTATTAGCTATCAACAAATCAGAAACTCATAGATTTTACAGACATCAAAAGGCCTCTTAGATTGTCCAATACTTACTAATTATATTAAGTACTAAATTAAAAACCTTTGGCCTACATACATTAATCCATAATTGCATTCAGTTAATAACTCTAATACAGATTTTTTTTGGAAATTTCTAGTTACATGGAGTTAAATTTCTTGGTAGAGTTGAGGTACTAAAGAAAAGAAATAAATAGTGACTGTCCACAGTCAGCTCTGGTCTATTTTTTTCTGACATCTTAAACACAGCTGAAAGTTTCTCTTTTTAGAATTGCTGAAAGGCTTTTCAAATCCCATCCCGCTCACTGTGATAGCTGTCCAATGTGTTAGCATGGTTGTGGAAACAGCTAGGAGAACTGAGAGGAGAACATCTAGTCCAGTTGATTTATCAGGTTCCTATATTCAACCTTTTATAGATAACTAATGTCTATAGCATATTATAAATATCTAATGACTATCTGGAAATTGTGAACAGTTTTTGTTTCTGTGCTATTTCAGCAGCTAGATGCCATGCTTCTTGCACACAAACCAAAACAGAAAAGAAAAAGCAAACAAACAACTCCCTCAGCTCTTTCTTGATCAAATAGATCCATGAATTTAAGGTTGACTTTCTTCAGCCAGAGAGCCTTTAAGACAGTTAGCTCTCACTCTTTTGTGACAATTTTTATTGTATTGTTCATTTTCTCTAGAATTTAGACAAGACTCCAAAGCAATTCTTCTGCTGGTTGCATAGAGATATCTCCAGGGTCCCTGCAATTATGAAATACAAAGCAAATTCTGGCAAGCAAGTGAAGTCTAATAACATCCTGGAAACTGTGTGCCATGAAACCTAGTCATATTTGCACTGAAAAGTCAGCAACTACAGCAAAACGTCCTGACAAAGACATTAGACAATGTCATGGGTTTTTTTTCTCTATCTTCTGAAGTCTTTTATATAGCCTAGATGTGAAGTTTGCAGTGAATTGTCTTCTGTTCTGACTTTGGAAGCACCAGTAACAAATCCCAGGTGCTCTTACGTGTGTTGGCAGAGAGACGACAGAGACCGTGCTGCGGCGCACTCAACCTCACTCCAGCTGCCAGGGAGGGATACTGAGGTAGCAGGGACTCAGACGTGGTTCATATTTCATCACGTCCCTGCCTGATCTGACGAGCACGTTCACTATATTAATATGTCTTAGACCAGGGTGAATTAAAAAAACAAAAGGTCATAGGAGGACTGCAAGCTTCCATGTACTTGCATAATTCCAACAGCTGAGGCTGTATATCCCTGCTTGCAGTACCAGGGATATATAGGCAGCACTACCAATAGTAGTGATGAACCCTGGGAAACAATATGCATCTTGTCATCCAGAGACAATAAATAAATAAATAAATAAATAAATGCATCAAACCAAACCATAAAAACTCTGAGGGAAAAGTGAGATGATCTGGAGTGTCTTTCCTACGAAAAGCCAACTGCTCCCACTGTTTCTCTGAGCCAGGTAAGCAAACCACAAACATTGTCCCACTCTATGTCTACAACAATTTCATGCTAGTGAAACTTCAGCTAAATTTCCGTGGAAGAGGAAAGGTACCATAATCCATCTACATCATGAACCCATACAGCCCATATCAATAGTTTTGTTGCTCCTTTTCCAAATGTTTCCCCCTCTGCTTCCTTTCATCATATAGGCCTTCTCACATAATGGCAACAAGCACTCCTGACACAGACCAAGTCCAGTAAAACACAAGCTTTGGGACAGAAAATAGTTATTGAGTACATCAAATGTTGCCTTCTGTTCACATTTTTTTTTCCTTTTAGGTTAAAATAAATATATGTCAGAAGACTAAGCAATATGACATAGAGGAGTGGGGATAATATTGATCGCTATCGAAAAATAATACGGGAATGTTCTGGTCCAAAATTATTGAAAGGAGGGTATGGGTGAACATGTTGGCCAGGAAACAGCTAAGAGCTATGAAATCATTCATATGATCCTCAGCCATCTGACTTCTCTCCACACACTTATTACTGGATAGCATTAAGGCACCTGGCCTGCCAAAGTGCTTGGGCCTGCTTAGCTCGCAGTAAGGAAAATGTTCCTCTCCGCTGCTCTGAAGGAAATACCACATTTCAAAAATGTATCTGCATCCAGCAAAGCTCAGCATTTCCCTATCAGCACTATCAGAGAATGCTGTTCTCGGTTCATGTCTATTTAACTAGTGGATGTCTGCGTGAGTCTTACCAGCTACAAGGCTGCAGTAAGAGCAAGTACTTCAGAAACTTACCCGTGGTTTCCAGCAGCACCCTCCTGTGCATGATGGAGCAACCATAAGCTCAGCCTAGGCAGTCCCTGCCTGGGTTCAACATGTAGGAACCTCCCTTGGAAATGTCCTGTCTCTATTAGGTCTCTGGACTTTTCTCTCTTTGCCCTTTCTTTTACTTTCTATATTTGAGAACTCTTCCAAACATGGACAAAGGAGCAGTGCTCCCACACCAGCACTGATGGGAGTTCTGTGTTTTAGAATACCTTCTCAGCCCAAGCCAGGGACTAAAATCACTGAAATCCTGAACCAAGCTGATGACTTTTCATTTCTTGAGGGATTTCTGTCCCTGTCTCCAGCCTCTTGGAAATGGTAGAGCTCAGGAACTTAGCATTTTTCTTTTTCTTTCTTTTTCTTTCTTTTTTTTTTTTTTTTTTTTTTTTTAATTTCAATGGAATTTTTAATTTTAATTTAGAAAAAAAAAAAAAATTTTAAATATTTACAAAACCTTATTGGTGGTGGGAAAAAAAAAAGAAAAAATATTTGCATGTGAATAATGTGTGGATTACAAAAAGGGTAAATATAAATTGGGTCAATCATTTTTTTCTTATCTCCTGCTCTTTGCACTTTTGTCTTCCATCCAGCTCAGCAGAACGTTTAGCCAACTCAGATGTTTCCTCAGAGACCCATAAAAGCTGTACAGTCCAAAGCAAGCCCCATAAAATAAGTAAAACCTCCCAGTGTTAAGTTCTGCCTCCTTCCCACTCACCAATTAACTCTTCCTCCTCCCAGTTACATACAAGTCAGCTTCCCACACACCGAATGCCAAGTTTTCTGCTACTCTTTTGTTCACACCAAACTCAGGAAAAAGAAAAGTTTTTTTTTTTTTTAACTATCTTTTCCTTAGGCTCTGTGGGGTTCTTC
>JAVCKT010083761.1:0-13061 GCA_032273925.1 Rhynchotus rufescens
TTAAAAAACATTTATGACATTAGGCAAACCCAAAGGTAACGTGACCTTTGCAGACCAGGCTGTGATGCTGTAACAAGAGCACTGCCCTGAGTTGGGAGAGCGATGCTCAGGTTTCTGGCGTGCTTAAAATAAAACCTGACTTTGTCTAGAGAGAATACAATCTAGTTATTTTTAACTGCAAAAACACTGAGGATGATATTTCCAGTCAATCTCCAAGGTCCCGGGAGCTACACTGGGTCCTGCTTCCCTTTTAGAGAGGGACAACACGTGTTTGCTTGAAGGCAGTGAGTATTCAGAAGCTTAACGGTGTTGTTTGCGTTAATAGATAATGCAATTTATTTCAGGCTCAAAGGCTGTCATTTGAAGCAGAGCCCTGGGGCCTTAATTTTACATCTCCACTGTGAAGAGCCCTGCTGCAAAGATGCTAAAGAGAGGAATGGTCTAGCCTAAGATATAAAAGTAACGCTAATGCCAAGCAATAACTGTAAACGCCAAGTATTAATTGCAAAGCAGGAGTCTGGGAAAATGAGGAGAAATAGCCACAGTTCACATTTAGGAAGACGAAAATTGGAAGAGCAAGCCTTAAGAGATCTAGCCTAATAGGGTCTGGTACAGCAGCCTTGGACCATTCACCCAACCGAGAGGTGCTTCTGACTCTAAAATCCTGTAGGTGAAGAGTGGGTATGGTCTTTTTGCAGAGATTACAATATTGCCAGGTGGCATGTTTGGGTCTGGCGAGTATTAAGGCTTTATTTGAAATGAGGAGTTTGTCGGGTGTCCAGGTTGGTGTAGCCAACTTGAAATCATTTCCACAGCTGACAGTCTTGTTTGCAACCCAAAAGCCAACCGAGAAAGCCCAAAGCTGGCCTCTCAGACAAAAAGGTGGGTATAATAAATACAGGGTTGTCAACACAGGAGTTATTAGGATGCTACAACCTGTTCGTAGCTTCTTTGTAGATGACACCGCATACACATTTTTCACAGTGACATAGCTTTCCCAGTCAGACACCATCATACGCCTACCTGGAGACGATTTCTGCTTTCAATCTGTTAGCTAGACTGCTCCAAACACTCCAATTTTTAACTTATTCTTTTCCTCTGTGGGATGCAGTATCTACACAACCACCCGCTGCATCTCTGGCAGCCACTTTCAGCTGTTCACCTCTTGCTCTCCCATGCCACGAGTAGTGGGACACTTGCTCTGCAGCCAAAAACATCTCTACGACAAACATCAGCAATTGGTTCATGGGATAAGTCCTTTGAGAAAGAGGAGATGCTTCTTTATTAAATAAAAGTAACAGCAAAAAGAGCATTTTTGGGTTTGTTTTGTTGGATCGTCAATAAACATTATTCTTGAGTGTTGTCTAAAGACTTCATAGCCCCCTTAAATTTTTCTTTTTGCCCCCAAAGCTCTGAAGGGAGCGTATCGAGTCCTCTGCCCTGTACTTTGCAAATATAACTCAGATGCAATTTGGATAAAAATCACATTTTACCTCTGGAACTCTGTCAAAGCTCAAGAGCGTAGCCCATTGTCAAACTTTATCCTCAAACTTTATCCGAACAAGCAAAAAACCCAACCTATTCTTCCACTCCTGGCTGTCAAAGGGGGCATTCCTCTCTTGATTTTTTTTGTAAATCAATTTAAATTTCCATTTCAGTTAAAAAGAGAGAACTCCAAATGGTCTTTAAATAGAGCAAAGTTTTAATGAAGCAGAGCTAAATAAACTTTCACGGAGGCATTATTGCCAGGTCCTGTCTGATGAATATTTCATACTGAATTTTAAGTGTGCCCGTGGCCATTAGCCATGTTACTTAATAGTTGGACAGACATCACATAAAATCTGGAAAACAGATATTCATCACCAAGCTCTCTACTGGTAGCAGCCACTCTGAGGCTTTTCTTCTGCCCCCTTTTTATCCTCCATGGGATAAAAAGTCGTTGTCTCTGAGATGATTGACCTCCATTAGCCTACTAATAGTTGGCCATCAGGTCCGGGCCAGCTGCCGACGTGTTATGGAGATGGCTTGGCATCTCCAGGGGGATGACTGAGGATCTGTTTCAGCAAGGCATGAATCATCCCCTTGGAACAGATTGGTTGTTTCTGGAAACGACAGAAGACTAACAGGCCGGTGACCCTTAAGCAAAATGTGGTAGGACAAGGAGCCTGCCATGAAGTCACCGGAGATTTGACCAGTCACACAGACTGTGTCTTGGTATTGCAATGCTCCATCAAACATCCATCAAGTTAAAATATATTTAGCTTTAGTGTTGACATATATATATATATATATATTTTTAAACCTCATAAAGCAAAACCAGAGTTAACTGGAGTCCAGGTTCACTGCTACTTAGGAGATAATCTCGAACCAGTACCCGATGACTAAAAATTTCAGGGTTGCGATCTTAATGTCCAGGCGAGTTTTGAAAGGGAACTAGGTTGTTCAAGGACTATGCAGATTCACTGGCTAGTTACAGAAAAGCAATCTTAAAAATAAGATTGCTCTTATTTTTACACCTCTATATTTGTAAATATAGATCTCTATAATTGTAAAAATTCCTTTTCCCCCCATGGAAGGGGGGGAATAAAATTATATATATATACATATATATATATACAATTTATATTTATATGTAGAGGTGTATATATAATATATACATCTCTAATTGTAAAAATTCCTTTTCCTCCCATGGAATAGCCCAAAGAATATAAATTACATCAAAATAATTAAGAATCATTCACAATACTCCATATAAAAATAGAAAGACTAAGAAAATAACAGCTCATTAGAAGTATGTATTAAACACAAACTTGCATCAATTTGTTCTTCCAAAGGCGGGGATCTAGCATGACTATACTTTCTTAAAGCCATTAAGAGAGTTTTGATATTGTGTTTGGAGAGCTGGAATTATTTCCCTGGGCGTCTGTAAGGAATGCTATGTTCTTCTTGAATCACGAGACTTAATATTAAATATTCTGTATCATGATCCTGATTTATAGTGCTCATGCAACAACTAGGCAGGCATCACAGCGCAATGTTCTTCCTATGCCTGCTGGCTGGAAAAAAAAAATTCAATTTTCAATGAATGAAACATTTATATATGACTTTTAAGAGAGCTATAACAACAACAACAATATAATACCTCAGCGTTGGTGGCGTTACCTCTTTCAAGAGGTTTCTTTCAAGCTGCACAATAGGATAAAGTAAGAAGAAATGAGAAAGAACAGGCATTCAGAGACATTTACTACAATAAATAGAAGCAAGTATCTCCATAACCATTGTAATTTTGCTTTCCTCCATCTGGCAAACTTTGTTGCCTGATGTTTTTATTTATATATAAATATATATTTCAAACAGTTTTAGTTCTCAGGGTCTGAGTTAGCCGTGAAAGAGCCAGAACTATCAACAATGTGAGCAGTTATAAAGTAATGCTTATTATCCTTAAGGCTCCAAACCACTCGATTATTTACTAACTTCATTGGGGTCATCCCACGTTGGCCCTCAGCATGACTCTAACGTAGAAGTGAAAGCAATTTCACCTACCCACTGCTGTTAAAAACAAGCAGAGCATTTGGAATTTGAGATTAATCATCTCCTAACGACTACTTCTCAAAAGAGGTTTTCTGTTTGACAGAGAAAATAGAAAACCAGTCAGTCATTTGTATTTCTTCTTTGATCCTTTGATTTGCTTTCCTTCTTTCCTTTCTTTTCTCCTTCTTTATTTTATTTTATTTTATTTTATTTTATTTTATTTTATTTTATTTTATTTTATTTTATTTTATTTTATTTTATTTTTTATTTTTGGCCTACAGAAACAAGCAGATTTTATACACAGACCTTCTATTAGCACAATTGCCTTCCTCCAGTAGCTGATGCATTTTCATGATTACGGATCTTGGGCAAACACGTTTCCAAAATGCAAAGCGGCTACTCAAAATTCAGCACCGACGGCAAGCGATGGGTAAGGCACAAAGAGATGGCAGTGCTGGCCCTCACCAATCTCACTGAGGTAAATAATCATTTGTTTGGCTTTGCAAACACATTTGCTGCTCTTGAGTTCCAGCACCTTTTTTTTTTTTTTTAATTTATTATTATTCAGCTTTTATAAAATCCTGCTATGGATGATTTCCCACTCAATAGTACCAAACTGCAAGATATTTTGCAGCAAGATGCTTGACAACAGGAAATTAAGCTGTTCAAAACCCCTAATCCAAAGTTTCATTGCTGAAATCCAGATCTGCTTCAGCTTTTTCACTTGATCATCTAAGCAGAGATGCCAAGGGAGACATCCTCGGTATCATTTTTCCTCCCTCTAATTGCCAAAGTCCACATGACAGATTTCCAGCAAGTAACTCGTGACCAAAAGTGAGATTTTTGAAATTTGGAAGGCATAATTCAAAAAGGGTTAAAAGGAAGAGACAATGGCAAGCCAAAACAGTCAAAATCCTGGGCATAAAATACCTGGGGTTGGTCAAGTTTAGAAAAAGTCACCCAAAGTTGCCTTCAAACCAAAAATGAACTTGCCAAGAGCAAGGTACCCAAAAATCTTATACCTTGTTCCTGTTCTCCTAATTCACTTATTCATGTCCTGAAGAAGCCCTTAGCACATGCAGACTTGAAGGAGCACATCTCATTTTCCTTGATAGGTGGCCTTCAGGAAAGCCTTCCTGACTTTCTGAGAGCAATAGGAAGGTTAAAGGAAAGGAGTCAGACAGGTCTTCCTAAATTACTTAGGCTGCCACAAATCATAAACAGAACAAAGTAAAAATTACTATTTAGCTTGCAAAAAATGGGCACGCAGGGAGCTTGTTGCCCCACTTGTAGCCTCAGACAAAGGATTCTTGCACTATCTGTGAATCAAACAGGCAACTGCACATTCAACCAGGAGGAGGGATCTCGGGACAGGAGCAGATGGCTTGGTCAAAGCAAACAAAAGGCATTTCCTCACCTCCTGCATAGTTAAACTGTGGAACTAATTGGTGCAGAAGGTTGAGGCTGATAAACACATTTGCATGAATCTGAGAAGCAAACCAAAGGAAAAAAAACCCGTCAACGGTTACAAAATACAAAGCCACCAGCTCTGTTCAGGGATATCCCTCGGCCCCAGGCTATGAAACATTGGGAGAATTTCCCTGGTCCTGCTCCTTTTCCCCCCCTCTCACTTGGGTATTTGCCACCAGCTGCTGTCTGAGAGGATGCTGGCCTAGATGGATGGAAGGACACTCCATCCAAGAGATGCATCTTCTTCTGTCCTCCATGTCCTTTCGCCCCCACCACATTTCTCTGTATAATGTTTGCTAAAGCAAAGACAGGTTTAAAAGGAACAAATCTATTTTTTTTTTCTCCAGTAACAAATACAGATCTACATTTTTAGAACTGCCTAACAAAAAACAGTGTGAATGCTCCAGATCATCCCAAAAAGCTTTGGATGAGTCCCTTAAGCAAGAGCTTAAAGAGCTTTGGGCAACAAACAAAAGATGCTCAGAGCAAACTCCAGCCCGAGTCCACGTAAGCCAGCATTATGTTTTATGAAATCTCCAAAGAGCAAAGGATTTCCATGTGCAGAACTGGGACAACCATCTTGGCAACCAATATTTATTTGCCATGACACAAGCAAAATGACACAAGTAGCAAGGGCGCCAAAGGTTTCCTAATTCCCTTTACAACAGGAGTATGTCCTCTCTCAGTGGATGCAGCTGCTCATTTTGGATAATATTTAATTAACGGTGTGGTGCATGCTTCTAAGATCACTCAGCTCAAAGGTCCTCATAGGCAATTCTCCTGGTGCTGTGGCAAATGTCTGCAGGAATAAAGGCTACACCATGAGGGATTTTTTTATTCCTAAGTATTCCAAGAGCTTTTGGAAGCCTTTTGAAACCTCATGATGTTCCCTGCATATTGGATGATACAATTGCACACTGTCCTGCACAAGACGTCTGTCCTCTTTGAGACTTTGTGCATTTATCCACCTAAACAGCAGAATATAAGGTCATAATAGCTGAAAAAAAAATGTCTGAAGACTACTTGATATTTGCAATAAATGGGAAAAATGCTAACATAACGGATGGCAAAACTTCCTGTTGGTCTGTGAAGATCACATGCTTGAAGTAGCCATCTGAGTAACTCACACTATGCTGCAGATGCTAAAGAGGGCAACTGAGACACAATGTTGTAAAATTATAATTTAAAAGATGCCTTTTCAGCATCAACGGTGATAATTTTTACATAACACCAAGGGAACATCCTCTTATCTTTAATTTCAGTCACTTGTGCACAACTGCTCACAGCACTGCTCTGCTTCTAAGATGCTGGAGATGAGACCTTCTTATTCTTCTCTCAATCCAAAGACAAGCACAGGGTGAGGGGAACATAATCCTGAGGCCTCTGGACTGGAAATTTACACTTTCTCCAAGCTGATCTTGTAGGAATCAGCTCCTTGCCTGTTTTAAATGTCTGAGAAACTGAGAAATGAATGGGAATTGCGAGCCTCTTCCTACCACCAACCCTAGTGGGATGCTGTCCCTTTTCAACCATTGATCCTCTTTTTTTCTTTTTTTAATGGAATTTTTGCCATTTTCCCACTGTTTCCCCCCCCGCTGTGAACAATTGATGGGTTTGTATCTGGGGCACTGCCCTTCAGCACCAGCTAGCACTGAGAAGAGCGTGCACCATGCTCAAGTCCTTCCAATCCCCTTCGAGTACCACAGGGAACCAGAGGAAATTGCTTTGGCCAAAGAAAATACCTAAAAACCTGTGGACACTGCAGACCATTTTTGGTAGGTAGCTACAAATTAGAGAGACTGCTCTGATCATGATCCAGACTCACAGCTTCTTCTTGCAATATTTATGTTTCATCAGCAAATATCCCCAGGAGATGACGGGTCATTCTCACATTTGGCTGCGACTGAAACCCGCAAATGCCTTTTACACAGGCAGCCAAGTTCCAGCAGCTTAAATACATAATTTAGTGAGGATTTTAGCCCTAAGCCCTCAAAAGCAAAGGCTCGGGGAGTAGAGCAGTGAAGATCTGGGCAAGCAATCAGTGCATCGCTCAGCACGTGCTGGGACAACCCAGAAACATCAGTCCTTTCTCTTTGCCAACTAGAAAACAAGACATACATTGCCCTCCAAGATGAATATTTGCTCACGCCACCACCTCCTTCTTGCCTCCAAGGTATTTCCTGGGGCCCAAAACATATCCAAGCTTCCATCCCTTTCTCCTCTTGCATAGAAAATTCAGGATCATCTAGTTAAGGGATCAGCTAGGACTTTGGGAGAAGGAAGAAGATCGTGAGGAAGGTTCCAACTAAGACGAAACTCTGCACTTACATTCAGCGATCAGTCAAGGACATTGGGACAGCTTTGCTCAGGTGTAAAGAGGGCTGAGAGAAGCAACAGTGCATTTAGTAAATTAAAACTTATCTCATCTGGGAAGCAAAGCAGTGTAAAGGTCTGTTTAGAAGGACCAGCATTGCAGCTGCACAGCAGTGGCATGAGAGTTAAACCAAGGCTGAGACCAGGAATACGTTACTGGAACCTCAGCATCTCCTCTCAGATTTATATCCATGTAATATAAACCATTTTTGCTGGAAGTGGATTCATAATCCTGGCCATAGCAAGAGAAAACAGTAAAAAGAAATTAAATCAACAGCATTGCCAGTACTTTAATGTCCTACTGGCATCTCTCTGTTGTCATAGCCATCAGCTACAAGTCTTTTTACATTTTTTTTTAGGGATTATATTTAGTCTTTGCATTAATTTAGAAAAAAAGAACAAAGCAATGGCATCGCCAACTGCATCTTGGATTTAATTTCGTACTTTCAAAGCTGCTTTTTTCCCCCTTATCTCATCTCTCCTTTTTGCAGACCATCGCCTCCACACACAAAAACCCTGAAGACAAAATTCAGCACAGCCGCTTGCACTGCTTTTAGTGAGGGCGGAAAGACGATATCAGTATTTTTTTGAGTAGTGAGAAAATTCATTTTTTTCTGGCATTACTGCATATATGGATATAACTTGCTTTATCATTGCAGATTAGTGGTGCAGAAAACACACTAAAGATTTTTGGGGGTCCTAAGGTAGGTGAAGCATAGCCAAGAGATGTTGGGGAATTAAAGGACAGATGGTCTCTGGTATGCTGGGAACATAAGTGAGCAGAAGCCTCCGGAGGTGGAGATATAAGCGGGAAACAGCGTAAGTTCTCCAGAACGTAGGAGGTGCTGGGTGGCTCCTGCAAGACACTGGCACCACCGTACACATTTCCAAACGATCTTCAGGGTAACAAAACAAAGTCATTTGCAGCTCAAACTATAAATGTCACCAGTTCCTCAACTCAGCCTTCTCTTCAAAATCCTGAAAGTAAAAAACAAACCCAGTTTGTCTGATACATGAATATCTCGATCATTATTTTTTGTTTTGTGGTCTTCTCTAGACACCAGCCAAGAGTCCTATTACATTCCCATTTAGCAAGTGACAAGAGTGTCCTCGAAGAGTTTACCATCTCTTTCACGACAGAGGGAGAAAAGGAGACAGGCCAAAACACTGCTGCATGATGTGGAGATGTCTCATTCATGGTGTGGTGTGGATATCCAAGCCCGTGGACACCAAGCCCCTACATATTACACATCAGTAGTTGTTGACTCTCAGAAGTTGACGCAGGAACCCCAAGATCTGTGCTTCTGCCCAAGGAAAACCCAAAAATCCACTTTACTTCCTCACTCTGCTAGCATATCTTAAAAACAACAACAACCACCACCACCAAAAACAACTCTCCCTCACATTTTACTCTTTCCAAATGAGAAAGCAAGCAGAGGATACAATTTTAACAGAGTCCAATGAGAGTTGCCCATGATGGTAGCCACCAGGAGGTCTCATCCGAGAACCTACCCTTGGTGAATGCATGACACAAGTGGCAGGAAGGCTTTCCACATCCTTATGGCTTTCTCAACATGCATGCCTTAAAATAACTCAAATAATCTCCAGCAGTTTTTCATGTTGCTGTTCTCACTTCCCATTAAGTGAAAGCACTTTCCTCTGGCTTAATGAAATCACCAAAATTGACAACAAAATGAACGTCTATGTGGATTTAAACATCAACTTAACTGTTTCTTTTCCCTCTGACCTCACCAATATAGGCCTTGGTCACATCAAACTAGCTACCTCTGGTGGCAACTGAATTAAAGACACTGAATTCAGAGCACAACAGAATGTGTAATTACAAGTCGGGTTTACTAAAATACACACTAGCCTCAAAGCTGCATTGAGTTATTTCCCTGGTGTTCCTTTGCTGACTTAGTTCTGTCCTTTTCCCACTGCTAGAAATAATTGCCATAAGTGGCTTTATACATTTGTTTTCTCAATTAAAGAAATACCACAGCAAAATAACCAATGTCAAACACATTGCAAATTACAGATTTTTATTATCTATATTATACATCTGCTATGCGATTCTCGATTCAACTGGACAGGAAGGTAGGAGAACCATGTAATCGTTGGGAGCCCCAAGTATTCCTCTAAGACAACATGCCTGATGATTTCATGACTTGTTTTATTCCTGTCTGGGTGAAACAGGATACTGTGAAAATAATGAGAGCCATCTGCTGCAAGTAAAAAAAAAAAAAAAAAAAAAGAGAGAAAAAAATGTATTTTCAGTGATTTATTTCATCACTGGATTTCCATGTCAGTTTAAATATTTCTATGAGAGAACACAAGATAGTTGGGATCTGTCCTCCTGCTGTGCAGCAATATGCAAAATGAAAACTGCAACTATTACTTTATGTTGTCAGAAAAAAAATGTTTTGGAGTTGTTACTGCCTCCTACACATCAGAAATTGCAAAATAATATTATATTTTTTTAATTTTATTTTAACACATTTGCTCCTGAGTATATTTTTATAGTAGCTTGCAAAGCTATGGCTAAACAAACCGTGAGACAGCTTTGAAAAAATATTCAAGGATGAAAAATAAAATAGATTATGAGTTTCCTTGAGTTTATCTTAAACTGTCAGTCATAAGTGTATTTTTCATACACAGGAGAAATATCCTGAAGGTCTACCATGAGTGGTGAGCAGTGATGTTCCAGCAGATATTCATGTGTTAATAATTCATCAAGTTTATATGCTTGTAGGGGTAAAAAAAAATAGATGTATCTCACTTCTGCCATAATAAAAAAGTAACCAAAGCAAGGGCATTTAGTTTAATAAAATGAATATTGGATTTTCAGAGGTGAGACTCAAGAGTTTTCTGTGCTTACGCAGTTGTGCTGGACTCCCTGGCTGCCCAAAGTAGCTCAAAACTGGGTTAGAACTGTTTTAGTGTCTTCTTTTGCGAAGAAGACCAATTTACAAGCACCTAAATGTGTTATCAGACCACCAAATAAGTGCCCCAGGGGTCCTATGCAGAGAGAAGTACCCAGGATGGGACCAAGTGGTCGTCCTTCAAGGTTAGTGGGTGTCCTAAACTCCTAAAGTGTGTCCTAAAGCGTGTTGTGCTATTCCCGTTCTTACTGTTCCCTAGGGAAGTAAAGTATGCTTTTATAACAATCATCTGATTAAAAGGAATTTACAATTTCTATTCCATTCCTTTACCAAAGCCATCTTTTAAGTAAAGTGACTGAAGAAAATCCCAAACAGGTCACTCACTTTTAATTACCCCCTTCCCCAAATTCAGAGATACAACACCACCATAAAAAAGAATAAAAAAATACACACACACACACACACACACATACACACACAAAACCCTACACCATTCGACCTTCAACTGTCTTGATCATGCCCTCACCCTACATGTCACCAATGTTGAAAAAAGTTAAACATTTTGGATCCTCAAATCACGGGCAGGGAAAACAGTGCAACGATAAGCTATTTTATTACATTTATGAACAGATAGGGAAGGATTCTATATTTGGCCCACGCGATCACAAAACAAATCGTATTTCCCCATCCCTACCGGTCCTCAAGACCCAACCTCATCGCAGCACCAAGGGACAACACACAAAATGCAGCTGGTCAAAGCACTTGCAAGGCAATTCTAACTCACTCCCAAACGCCTGGACAGCCTCTGGCAAAAATATCTCAATCAAAGAGCAACATCTTAAGAATCACTTACCCTTGAAGGGCTTTTTCTCCAAACCAATCTCCTTTCCCTAGGGTGCGGAGAAAGACGGGATCTTCACTGGGGGAGTCCTCGCGAGTAACATTCACCTGTTGAAAAGCCAAAAATCCCCCCACAGCTTTTTTAAAACTTGCAATTAATTAATAAATTCTGCTTGTTCAGAGGGGAATTAAGACATCTCCTGGATCTCCTAGAAAACATGCTGTTATGAGTTCCTCATTGGGATACCCCTGATACCCCAGTTCCTAATTCATCATAAGCCAATCTCAAACCATTCAAGAAAATGAATAGTTATTTTCCATTCAGATACATATTACTCTGGCAAGAAGTGCTATATTTCCACTTTTTCTTTTTGAATGTTTTAAGCTCTCAGTATGGAGCTGGCTGCACAAGCACAGTCATTGCCCATATGGAGTTAACAGCAGAAAGGGGTTCCAAGTATTTTTTGTGTATAAGAGACACATGGCAGAGGCTTCTGGTAGCTTAGTTGCATGTCATTTCTTGTGTTGTTAAGATCACTTAAGGAAAAAATCTACATTGCTACGTAATTGAAATGAAACTTTCTGGAACATCACAGGATTAAGGATGCCTCCTCCTGTTTTAGTGGTCCTTCTCCCGAATTTAGGGGAAAGATAATGATAGCTGGAGCAAAATCGAAGAATTTACATGAATGTTTGAAGGAAAATAGCACAGAAAAATAGTACGTGATCTTTCCGAAGAGTCTACTACTTATCTACTATCTTAGAAAGCAGGTCCCGTTCACCTTTGGGTATCTGTCCAGATCTCATATGGGATGCAAGCCCCAACAGCCAAGTAAGGACAAAGTCCCTGCTAGGGACTGCTTGCAGAGATGTGGCATGGCACACGTCAACAGCTACTAAGGACTCAAAAGCCTCCAAGAGTGATGAGTCTTGTTGACCGAATGGCCCTCATATGGAATGGCCCTCATATGGAAAGTGTTTCTTCTCAGAGGCAACTTGTACATCCTGCAGTGCAAGAAGGCAGATGAAATACGATCCCCTGCAACCAATGCAGGGTGGGTATCATATCTCCTAACATAAGTCACCTGCAGATCTACTTGTCCAAGCTCCCTCTAGAGACAGTGGAGATGGACAGACACTTCCAAAGGTGAGTCATTCAAAGCTAAAAACAGAGAACAACCCTCTTGAGGTATCTCTGTGTACAAAGGACACTCTCTAACTCCACTTTCCTTTAAGGCTGTTGACTTGCTTTCATCAGAGCTTGTTCATGTGCAAAATGCAAAGCCAAAATTAGAGACAGCAGACACGTTATTTCTGGTTTAGACACATTATGGTTGAAATTTACTATTACATTTACAATTGCGTCCTGCACCTTTCTCTGTGCTCTGTCATGGATGGCAAAAACAATAGCTTTGAGTCATTAATGAGCATCCAGTCTACAATATACCAGATTTAACATCTGCAGTGACTCATCAAAGCTTAGATGAGGGAAAGGGATGCGTAACAGATGAGATGGGAAGATTTGTAGCCTATAGCAAGAAAAAGAAAAGAAAAATCCTTGAACAAACCAATGAAAACAATGCATTTTTTAGCTTTTTCTCTGTGACCTCTGCTATGCCTAAAAAACAAATGAGACGGGATTACGGGAGCATAATTTTGACATGGCTCAAAACAATGACACATTTTAACAGCCTTGGCACCAGCTAAGATCTCAGATGAAACTGGTGACAAGCACCACTTTTAGAGAGTAAACAACATATAATGACACAACACATCATCTCTACATAAAGAGGAGAGGCTCGATGGGCACCAAGCCACAGCATTGTGCAAGCGATGGGACTCAAACTGCTTGCAGCCCATGTTTTATTCAAGGGATTTCTGTACACAGGTTATTTTGTACAAGGCTCTGATTTCTCTTCACTAGGACTTGAGGAATTAGACTATAATAAATAGAGGAGAACTGTA
>JAVCKT010083780.1:0-14728 GCA_032273925.1 Rhynchotus rufescens
ACCTTGGCTACTCTATGTTTTAATAACATGAGGAAGAATGAAAGAGTAGTTCTGTCCTAAACAATAGAAGGCAGTGGTTTAAAAAAATAACCTACTTCCCCACTAAAAAGTGCAAATAGACTAGAATAAGTTTGAAGTAAAGAAACATAAAGAAAAGATATTTAGTGTACTTTAATGACAATTATTCAATTCTCTCTTCCTTAATGCCTGTGTAGTTATTGAAAGAAGAAATAGAAAAAATATTTCTACTACATCTATCTGCACTAATGAAGCAGAGATATACAAAAGCAAGCCAGTGTGACGGTCACAGTCCAGAGAAAATCTTTCCTTCCCAGACCATTCAAAAGTTAGGAAATGTTTTGCCTTTGATTGCAAGGGGGACTTAGCTATCTAAATAAAACTTAGAATATATGAATATATATATGTTATTTTTAGTTTTGCTGTTAAAGGGAGAGTCATCAGTGTATGTTAGTTATTATAGCCAGCTCCTATGAGGTTTATTGCAGTTTATTGCACCCTGTTTGTAAAATTTAAAAATACACTTATGGATCACATGCTTAAAATAAAGCATAAGGTAACATGAGGTAACTATAGCATAGCTAAGTAAATTCCATTGCATACATTCAGAAGATTTGTGGGAGTTTCAGGAAAGTAGTAAAACATATTATCCAATTCTCCCATTTCTTGACCACCCATTGATTACATTTGAATTTGAAACATATGAAAATAGAACTTACTGAAAATTGTCAAGGTCTTCTTCTAAAGTAAAAAACTGTTTGATTTGTATTTCTCTATTAATAAGATAACCAATAATTATTTTCCTCAATATTCAACACAGAAGGGATTAATTCTTAACACTACAGATACCTTTGGAAAAATAAGAGAGCACATCAGCAAACAGCAGGCAAATTCAGAAAAAAACAGGTGAAGACTTCACAGGCAGCAGGTATGAAGATATTGCCAGTTCAATTCAGTAAGCTGTCAGTTTGGGATTTATTAAGAATTAGGCATAAAAGAGTGTTTCTTTTTTGCCTTAGACAGGATATCTGTTGAACTTGCAAAGAATTAAGAATTAACTAAGAAAAAATATTATGTTTTCATTCAAATGTTCCATGAGCTTTCCCACAGAGGAAGGCTCCAAAACAGGAAAGTCTCTCCTGTCTATTATAGGCAATTCTGTATCACTGGCTTCATCTTTTGGTTGCCAAAAATTGTTCTTTAAATACTGTTGCAAAGTAAAACAAGGTATATAAAAGATTATTAGATAATCAAGTGATGAAACTTCAAAAATTAGTATTTTCTAAAGTTTTAGCACAGCAGTAGTTAATGAATCTGCACTCTCGCAGCATCAATATTTTCTAAATTAAGTTATATTTAGTACAAAACCTTTTTTGTTATTCTGAACATTTGTCAGCTACAGTTGTAAGATTTGCAGGATAATCAATATGTGCATACTAGAAACAAGTGAAGAAAAGACATGTGAAAATATATACAATACTCACAGTGCAAGAGGAAGAGAATGACAGGCTAAATTCCACTGATAAGCTTAGAGTATACTTTCAATTCTACCTTTAAAATGTATTTTTCCCCTGAGACTGTGCCTCCATTATGTCAAAGTTTTTATGACTACAAACTCCTAAAAAAGAATGAAAAATGAAAATTTTCATACAAAAATGAAACTGTTCGAGATTACTGTGCATATGATTTTGTAGATTCTCTCTGATTGTTTTTGCTTCTTGCATACCAAAGCATGGAAAGTAGCATAAAATTAAAACAGTATGATACACAACAAAGTTCACATTCATTCATGTTAGTATAAGGACACAAACTGAGTCCAACTGATTGGACTGATTGATTGGTACTTATAGTTTTAATTTGGTCATCATTTTTTATTCCCTTTTTATCATCATTTATCACCATTTATGTCACAAATGCTGGCAAGATACAATTTCTGATACCCACTACACAAAATAGTCTTCTAGGAATGGCCACTAGTAACTAAAAATACCCACCAGCAGAGCAGCAGTGGGAACAGGCTGCTCTGCGTGTGGGCCCAGGAGGTCAGCATCTGCACAATGTGCTCAATGAGTCATTTATTGTAGCTATCACAGTTGCTGAAGATTTTTGCAATGGGCTTTCAAAAGTGTTCTTGAGGGTAAGAGAAAATAATTGAAGTCTTAGTATTTTGCTAAGAATGGCTTACACAAGTACTATTCTAATACATATTAGAAGCTCTTCTTTTTAAAAACGTGCGTGCATTTGCTATAACATTTTTGTTTTGACACTTAGGTATATTCTTTTTATGTTCAGTAAGAGTCAAAGTTTGGTACATCATTTTGTGATCTCCTGTTTTACTCAAGTTCCTTTACCTACTATAAATTAAAGCCAAAGAGAAAAAAAAAAAAGATTACAAATGCAAGAAGCTAACATTGGACCAAGTTAGCTATAACTTTAAAGCATGTGGAACATATATACCCGGAAAAATATTTTTGTGTAGAACACAAGAGAAAAAATAAATACAGAAGGAAATAACATAACTGGGCGCTGGTGTAGCTTACATCAGATCAGTGCTTTCATAATCCAGGGAGACCCAGAGATCCCAAGCAATCTGAGAGGGACTTCAAAAAGACTTCAGAGTTCACTGTATTTAGGGCACGCTGAGTTGTTAGTGCTGAGGAGGTAAATGCTCATGGCTGTCCTGGAGAAGGAGGTCTTGGGGAATGAGATCCTCCAGCAAGGCCTGCTGATACGTTGGGACGAGCAGCTCCTGGGGCTCCCACACCCAGACAGAAACCACAACCCTTTAATGTCATACACATTAATGCTTCACCCTGCTCCTCAGGACAAACTATCTAGAGCATTATAATTTCAGTTAACTCCATTAATGTGAACTATTTCTAGGTAGATTGCTCTTAAAAAACATGGATTTTAATCTTCCACAAACTAACATCTACTTTTCCAGAGAATCTCAAGCAAAGCGGGGAGCTGGCCTTCTATTTTTAAATTCCAGTCTAATTTAAAAAATATAACCTCTAGATATTCTGCTGCCACCACAATCAATGGAAGTGATGATAACTCTGGAATTGTGAAACAGTTTCTTCATTCATATCTGATACTGCAGTATTTATGGATTGCACTCCCATCATCATAATTTAACTGCTATTGTTATTATAGTGGCAATAGGACAACAGTATGTCGAAAACCAAGCTCTCATAATTAATATATAAAATTGCGGACCAACTGCACTGCCCATTCATGAAAGCAATAGTGAACATAACACACTGTTTGCAAAAGAATAATAGCTAGTAGCAAAGGGTTTTATTTGCTTTTAAATTATGAAATAGACCCTGTATTCTTTCAATTACAGTGAAACTCTCTGCCACAATAGATCACATGCACACATTTCTTTTACCAGCTAAAGGTAGTATATGCACAAGCCTGCTGAAAGTGGAAAACACTTTGCAGTCCTCACTAGTTACGGAAGAAACCTGCAATGTCGTCTCCCCATTTCACATGTTGTAAGAAAGGAGAAGCAAAGAAATACTCCATGTCTGGCTTTCCCTTTGTACAGCTGCAGCTCAGTAAACACAAGTCTTTAAAGTATTTTAAAGGTGTAAATGCATAAAAATTACATGTTTGTATAACAATTGAGATTTCTATCTAGTTCGATAGATATTAGATTTGATCTACCATGTCTCTCACACATTTTCAAATATCCTAATTATCAAGGAAAATGCATTCCCATGATGTGAATCATGGTACAAACACAGAATAACTCACAACCCATTCCCTGAAATGTTTAAGATCAACTGTCCTTTGAACACAGTCTGAAGTCCTATGTAGTACTAAGAAAATTGAAGAATTGCCTGTAAAACTGCTACTTTCATCAGCTACTCCCTATAATTTCCCTTCTAGAAGTCCTTTATTTTTTTACACTATGAAATTCTCATTTCCTCAAATCTCCCTCATATTCTCCAGGACCAGGTCCTTCCCCAAATATCAGAATAATAAAACATGAAATACAGTTTCCAGTAAGAACACAATAAAATCTTTATTCCTTCCTAATGCTGCAAGTCATTAACCTTTGAAAAGGAAATTAAAAAGACAGTGTGAGTCTCTAATAGCCTGCAGTTTTCCAGTGAAGACTCCTGTGATTATATAAGGTGATAAAGTTATCAGGTACGTTTTTTTTGAGAAAGTGCTTTTGTCATTAGTTTTTGGAGAAAGGAAAAGCTGTGGAACTTTTCTATTACTCATTCTATATATATTTCAGTAGACAAGAGATCCTTCATTCTGCACAGTGAGAATTTCCGAGCAGACAAAGGATGAGAAGTGACAAAGCCACACGCTCATCTCACACAGCAGAAAGAACAAGGGGAAAGAACCCTTTTCTCTCCATTTCTGATTCAGTGCCTTCAGTCTCCACAAGTCTATTTGCTGTACGCACCTATTTTCTGTTCAACTAATTAGAATATTTTGTAACACTATTGCTAAGTTTCTGCCTTTGAAGACAGTGATGTACTAAGTCTACTTTAACATGGCAGTGTACAGCTTTGGGGAAGAGGAATAAGTTTTTAGAGAGAGAATTCTCATCGACAGTATCATTTAAATATCCAACCTTGAAGCATTTTTATAACCAGATTTCCAAGTGATTAACTCGTCTGTACAAGACTGGATCAGTTATTTGCTTCTTTTATTGTTCTGAATCACATTAATTGTACTAAATAAAAGTGCTTTTGTTTAACCTTTTTTTCATGTTCCATGTTATCTTCAGTATTTTTAGACACCAACATCTGAGAAAATTGTTTGGATTAGGTAGAAGACCACAAGTGATAGTGATACTTTGACAGTACTGACTGCTCCAAATGAAGAAATATTGCTTTTTGCAGGTAAATGGAAAAAGATTGTGGGTTTACTCTTTACAGTTCCTGTACAGATGCTGGTACACATACCCTCATATAAATGTATATGTGTGTGTATATATATGCGTAGATGCTTGCATACATGGTCTGTATATATAAATAGTATAAATATATACCAGCAAGGAAGGATGAAATATTCAGCTTTTTGCTTCTACTGGGCAGAAGATCTGTCAATATATTTCTTTGAGGCAATTAATATTATACACTTGCGCATATATACATATATAGAAAGAGCAATGAATTCCCATGAAATCAAGTAGTTTCAGTTCTGCCCAGGAGAGAGATGCTATTCTGCGATGGTAGAGCATTCCTGAACTTTCACCTTTCAGGTCTTTTGCATTAGGATTCTCAGAAAATGTATTGCTGGAAAGGTAAGTCTAGTATAATATAGACATATATTTAGATGCAAAGATGCTTGTCCTCCTTCTGCATTTACAGGGCACCTAACAAAGTACAGACATGTTCAGTTACACCAGATGCTACTGTAATATTAAACAGCAACAACTGCTTGTCCTGTACCATGCAACACCTGCTAACAGACATTTAACAGATATCTCTGAAAGTGATAGAATTATGCAGTGCTATTCCCACCCGATGAGAAATTTATTTTTTTTAAAAGGAAATTTTAAAAACCCTGATGCTTTAAAATATTCTTCATTTTTCCCTAGTATGTAGCTCTCCTTGTTAAAATGGGAGTGCTACATTCCTAGCTTTAGGCTATTCCATCTGACTTTAAATACAAATTATCCACATGCCTCAGAAACATGAGTCATTGCACTAAATTTGTCTGATTTCCCCTCGGGTTCAAAGTTGAGAGTGCTCCCTCTAAGCAATATCTAAATTAGTTAAATTCTAAGAGATTTGTAAATTATGAGACATTGAGGTTTTTCTTAGGTCTTCAGCCTGTTAAAAATTCTCTTTACTATAAAAGACTACCTTGAATAGCCTCTATAGCATTTAGAGTGATATGAGATTATCCTGGTCAGGAAAATCTGGTGTCATCTTTTGCTTTCCAAAGAGCAAAAAGTCTCTTGCCAAAGCTTGTTTGCACAGGTATTTGAGATGCTTTCCTTACTGTCCAAATTGACCTAACTAGTGAGCAAGTTGAACTGCAACTACACATCTTTTGATTCTGAGATGTCAACCATAAAATACACAATAGAGATTTTAGATCAGTTATGGCTGTAATAATTTCAAAGTTATTACCAGCACATATCAGTTTTTAACAGATGAGTACAGAATATAAGTAGTAATATCTATATAAGTAGTAATATCTAACTAAAAATAAATCCTTTTCTATCTATGATAAAAATATGTCATACTTAATATGGCATTGATTTTATAATTTAAAAACTAGAAATTAAAAATATGCATGTCTATCTCCAGCAAATTAAGAGATGCATCACTGCAATCGATGTTAGAAATAAAATCCCTTCCATTTACTTTTTTCATTGAAATTCAAAGATTAAAAAACGTGAAAATGTTTCCTTCCTTGATTATGGCTCACAAAAGATTTATTAGCTGGATGAGTATCCTGTTTGTGCAGTTCACTAATTGCCTTTAAAAGGAAAACAGAAGATAAGAGGTGTCAGTCACCTTTCATTCAACATTAAATTCTGTTTTGGCTATCCAAATGCTAAAAAATACATTATTTTTTAAATGGAGTAGGGATAAAATGAATCAGCAGTGGTAGGCAATCAATTCATCTCAGCAGCAAATTCTGTATTAATTTATATATCTTATTAGACAAAGAATTTTGATTTCTTTCCAGTAAAAAAAGACGAACCTCATCTAAAAGCAAAGGTATGCTTGTCTTTTCAGAAAACTAACATACTGTTTATTCGCATTGCAATTTGTAGTGAAGCAGGGAAGATGTATATTTTTTCATAGCTATAAACTAAGTGTTTTAACACGTTCCTTTGCAAACAGAGTCATAGGGGGAAAATACTCATGAAGGTCAGAGAAATCTTAACAATGAACCTTAAACAATGAAACAAGGTTAAAGCCAAAAATGCATTGATTGCATTTCTAGCATTTAACAACATTACAAAACTTTCACCAATACCATCCCTTAGTAGCCAGAATGCGTCATTTGGATTCCAGTAGGTGATAGGAACAGAAATGATAGAGCTTAGCTGAACCAACATATAATTCACTGATAACAGGGATTGGGGGTATGATAGAATAATTTGAAGATAGTGTGTTTGAGAAGAAAAAAAAATTGTGCAAGAAACCTTCAAGTGACCTGCAAAACTGAATATTGGAGGTTCTATTGTGTAGCTACAGTGTAGCACAATGGACTTTACAGGTATTTTAAAGTATGGAGATCATTAATGAAAACATCAAAAATTATTCAAAACTACACCTTCAGGAACTCCATGTCCCCAGTACTAGAACTTCCTTCATCTATTACCATCCAGCTCCTTTTTCAGTTAACTTTTTCAGCTAATTCCCACACATTCCACTAAAGTTTGTATATTCCTACCTATTAAAATCTACATGCCTGCATTTCTTTTCCTGTATTACCATTTGATGGGAAAAGTAGAGAGGAAATTGCTGCGTGATTGGATTGTACTCTGGTTATTTACTGTCACAGTGGAACAGACCACTCTCCCTACAACCACTGTACAATTCCTATTTCTGATCTACTCTTAAAACCCTTCTTCAAAACTTGGAGAGTGAAGACAACAAAATCTAAGCAAGGAGAGTACAAAAACAACATAACAATGATCTCACACAAATACTTTCCTGCTACTGACAGTATCAATATTTCCTATTAAATTTTCATTTTGTCTGGGTTGGCCAAAATGTGATTTCATGGAACAATCTGAAGTGCAAAAACACAATTTCATTGAAAACTAAAATTTATGATAAAAATCCATGAAAACACAAATATCCAGAAAAGAGCAGAGACAGTTTAAATTCCTTTTCCAAAGTAGAACTCTTATTTTCCCTCATCAATGTCAAATGCAGTTGGATTTTTCAGAAGTGGCATTTTTTCATTATTTCACGTTTGGGGCTGTCCCATTCTACACATCTGACTTAATTCTGGTTGGTTGCATCAAGTTAAATCACAGAAGGCTGTTAGCCATAATAAGCAAAAAATAATGTCAGGACTCGGTTCTCTTCAGTCAGAATACCAGAAGTCCTCGAGGGAAATAACTGGTGCACCAGTCAGTGGGAAATATCTTTCACCAGTCCATTTCTCAAGGTTAGAGCCTAAACTTAAAAGATTATTGAACTGTTAAGGACCTTGACCCGAGGGGGAAAACAGAGGGGGATGAGCAGCTGAAAGAGGCACAATATCCATGAGGAAAGTCTGTCCCTCTCCATGCCAAGTTAGACAGAAGCTCTTGCAAGGCTGTGGTACTAAGCTAATTCTCCAAGACCTCAAATCTCAGCTAATTTTTACAGGGAGTGAGCAGGCAGGCCCCAGGCTGTCTGTATCCTTTTGGATGAATAAACAATACATCAATTCGAAAGAGTTATTCTCTGCCTCTTTAATTAGTCACAGGCCCCAGGCTTCTGAAGAAAAGTGCCTTCTGACATTAACTGCATTCCAGCCTGTTGCAATCAGAACATTTAAAAGGCAGGAAGACAGGCCCCACAAAGACATTGAGATCTGTGGGGATCTACTCACAAACATTTGTGTGTGGAAAGGACCTGTACACTGCTACTCCTCTCAACAGATCACAAAGAAAGAATAAAAAGCCCTTTTCACCACCAACCAGCCAGAGAGGGCAAGTAGTATCATCATCAAGTGATCCAAATGATTTGCTACCTAACATCAAAGTCAACCAGGGAAAGAACTCACAGTACATAATATAGGATGGAGCTCACAAGCACCGTTTACCCCTATGTAGCCACAGAAGACAAAGTAAAATAACTAAAAAAAAAAAAAAAAAAATGCATAAAAAATGACTGACTTGCCATGAAGTTTTTTGACACTACTGAAATGAAATCTGAGAGGTAAAAATTCATTTTGATACTTTCCTGTCATAAATGATGTTAAAATTGTGGCAGTCCCACAAGATGATTCACTTTTCTTTAGGAAAAAAAAAAAAAAAAAGTTTTGTCAAAATTGTTCCATGTCATACTTTCTGTCCACATTTACAGCTGCGGTAATAACACTCTCAACATTAACGTCATTTTCACATATCATCTATCAGTCTCAAGATGCTTCACGAAGACAACTAAATATCATCATAGTCGCTTTCATATTACAGACAGAAAAAGAGGTACATAGATGTGGGTATGGAATAATTTACTTATCCCAGAGCACTCCATCTTTGCAAAAAGGTTGGGAAACCTATCTGCCATTCCTGGAGAACTAGATAGCAGAGGACAGGTGCTTCATGTCGAGGGCCACCTTCACCAGGGATGCTGATTATTCTGCATGCACCTCCATACTGCTCGGCGTTCTTACTCACTAATCATTTAAACATCTAACTACAACTCATATCACACCAGCCAGCTACTCTGTCACTGCAGAAGTGAGGACAAAACTTAACTATTAGTAATCTTTGCTTCGAAAAACAACCAACCTCACTTCACAGGAAAACCTTCGCTTTTCTAAATCACGATTCCTATGTAGTCAAATCTCCACTTTTCATGCTGGAAATCTAAAGATAGGCATAATATATTCTTACTCTTACTCCATTTCTTTATATTTAAAACTGCACCCTGATCTTCATCTATTTGGTGCCCTGACCAATGCAACCCACAACTTAGCTAAGCCCAGAGTACCTTTTCAATACATTTAGTTACTATTTTCACGACACTTTTTTTTTTTTTAATTGACTGCGTTAAATTGGACATTTCCTTTCTCTGTGTATGTGCTTCTTCCAACTTTCTCCTACAGTCCAGGAGCTACCAATTTCACAGGTATTATGCATACTAGTCAAACTAGATCAAGACCTTGCTTTCAGCAGGTCCAAGTCTGTTTTCCTACTGATGCTACTGTTTGTTTTGCCCTCTAAGTAAACTTTTTTCTAGGACAGCCAGTATTAATATCACCTGTAGGAGGAATCAACTAGCATATTAGAAGTTTAAAAATACAAAGACTATCACATTAAGGTACAGGACTTCAGAGAGTTCTCTTAAAATCAAGATAAGTTTTCAAGCTGTTTAAGACCATTCAATTTTACAATTTCACTACTCACTAAGGAAAGGCTGATATGCTATTACTGGAGCCAGCAGGGAGTACCAGATACTGCAGAGTGAGAAATATGTAGCAGTGAATAGTGATTCTTCAAACAGCACAGAAAACGCCTACAGAAGTGCCAACTGAAACCCCTAGGAATACTGTATTGAACTGTGAAATCCTTTCCAGTAAACTACCTGTAAGACAAAATAAAATTCCATGAGCAAATCAGAGCAAAACCTTCTTAGAAGGGAGGAAGAGAAGAATCAGAGAATAGATATATTCCTCCCATATTCTTCACAAAAAGCTTATTTTTACCATATTCCTGTCTAACAGTCTAGCAATTCCTTTCATATTATGCAATTACAAATAAATCTACTATGCAATCATCTTCCGCTAGGACTCCAAACCATCTTTTTAAGATGCTGTCAATAGTGTTGGTTGGAATTGCTTCTAGTGATGCTTTGATTGCTAAAGAATACAATGTATTAATTAGAAATTACACTCCCAATTAAAGGCAAAGGTTTTACTACTATACTTCACAAAGTACTGCAAAAAAAAAAAAGCTAATTAAAAATGAATAACAATCTCAATCTCAAATTGCTGTTTCCTAAGATCTGCTTTACTAAACTGACTGCTTTATTTTGAAAATTCTCTGCAGAGCAGAACCACCATGCTGAGAATGGGCATCCGTTCAACAGACTACAGTTTCCCACCACACTGTTTACATCTTCGGTAGAATTTATAAAATTAACAAATATCTAAAAAAAGGTGCAGACTAGCTTTTGTTTTCATAGAAAGTGATTAAGTAAAACATTTAACATCAAATGCAATACAAAATAAATGCTCACTGCAAAAATCATTTTAGCAAGTGAATAGAATAAGATAAAAAATTAAATGAACTCAGCATTGGTAAGAGTCCTTACTAACTGTCAAGAAAATAAATACTTTTACACTCAGTTAACTTCATTAATATGTCAGAGGCAAATAAATAATAATTCAGGCAACATACCAGTCATTTTCTTCCTCCAAGGCCTAGTCTGTTATGAACAGACTAGAAATTACACAGGAGCTGCTGTATAGAAATTACACAGGAGCTCCAGAGGCAGCAGAATATCCAAATGTCTAAAAAGAAGCACAAAGAATTTAATCACATTTTCAGTGCATGGCTCAAATACAAAATGGAATCTGAAAATAAACCTGTTCATGAACTTTGCAAATGCTTAGCATGCATTCCTAGCAGAGATCAGACATTTTTTTTCCCTTGCAAGCATCTAGGAAAAAGATTGGTATCTATGTCAGTCTTTTTCCCTAGAAATTTTGCTGACCACTAGGTTTCAGTGTCATGTTCCCTCTCTCTGGAATACGGTATTATTTGTTGCTCAATCCTTTGTTACAACAGTAGAGAGTCCAGCCAGCTAGGACAGCTCAGCCTTTCCTCCTCACTGAAATAAAAGCGGAGGTTTAACTCAGTCTCTGCAAGCTCACCGAATATTCATCTTCTGCCCACATCTTGGGGCAATTACAGAGCTAAAAAGAGAGCCTTTTTTTTTCTCTCTCTCTCTCTCTCTCTCTCTCTCTCTCTCTCTTTTTCCTAGAATGAAGACAGGCCTCAGTATTTCATAGGAAAAGCAAGATCCAGGACACATGAGGATGCTTACTTCTCTAACTGGCTACTTGCAAGTGTCTTGCACCCCAGGATCACACTAAGTCTATCAGGTCCCTGACTGGGACACCTAAGAGTCCCATACAAATCAATGAAAGTTTTCAGCAGGAGAAGGGTCAGATCCAACTCTGCACCCCTTACCCCTGCGCATAAGTCTTAGCACAAGCAACAATCTAGACTGTGCTACCCCTATTCCATTTAGAGGATGTTACCTTTCTAGTTAATTAAAGAAATGGAGGGATGTACTGCAGAGTCAGACTTGCTAATCAGTCATTGTAAAGATATCTTGGCCAAAATCCCATTGCTTAGCAGCAGTAATAGCATTGCTTTCTGCATAGCTTCTTGAGTAATTGACACAGCAAATCTAATAATTTTAATCAAGAATAAGAATATTTTGTTGACAGCAGTAACCAAAGAGTTACCATGGTTGCCATTTCATAAATTACTGAAATAGCTTCCTTTTTTTCAGCCTGGCTTCTTAAGGAAACAATATGTGTCTGCACAACCAAGTGGAAATATTCATCTGTTCAACAGCACCTTCATAATCACTTTTCAACTCGTTGCAAATTTTAACTCAATCAGGCAAAAACTTATAATCCAAAAAGCATATTAGCATTTTATCGTGAACAACACAGTGAAAGAGAGAGTTTGGACAAATAAACAAATAAGAATGCATTTAGCTTTAATATATCACACAAAATCTGTATGACAAGAGACATAAGTGTCCTAAGCATGCAGAAAACCATACAGACTATACAGACTGAAGGTGATCTGAATGCAAGGCACATCTTTAGCAAACGATACCTTGTTATCCCATTGTTATCCCATCGCCCATGAAAACATAGGCAGATATGTTTTCAGATAGGCAAGACAAGGAAAATATGACTTTGTCTCACTTTTTTTTTTTTTTTTTTTTTTTGAGTGGCAGGCAGGAGGAAGGGAGGCATTAAATGTTACATAATCAGAACATCACCTGCAGTTCCTGCACCAAGGATTGGTGGAAGTTTTATCTGGCTCAGTGAGGTTTCTGGGAGATTTCCCTAGGCACCAGTCAAGCTTCTTCCTGGGTTTTCTTGGGCTCACCACAGTAGTGGAAGACAAAGATAACAGAAAGATGTTAGATCTGCCTGCTCACGGATGCATGGACAGAAAAGCAAGTCTTACGATAGACACAGGTCTTTTGTATTCCCTTATAGCAAGCCCACCAATAACCAGCTCTCTAGTTTGAGCTATAATGCTCTATCTGCGTCAGCAGATCAGCAAATACAAACTTCTAACCGTGGCTATTTTACCAGAATAAGCAGCAGTCCTTTTCTATAAAGATTTCAAAGTTAGTACTCTTTCTAGAAACCCTTTTTCTCATGGGATACTTACAACTACTCAAAATGCCAAATGAGATGCATACAATCCTAACTGTGAAACAATTACTGTTCCAATACTAATCAACAGCGTTGCATCCAGCAACTGTACAATCTTTCAAAGACCTTCTGTGGCAAAAGTATAGGATTATCTTTGCTTAAGGAAAATCACACACACAAACTTTGCTCTTACATCCATGTTATACAGCTTGAAGCTACAGAGTCACTAGCTTTTCCAACAAGGAGGTCTTTTTTAACATCCTGTCTGTTAAATCCATGTTCTTAAGCGAATTTTGTCTTGCCATGGCCCCACGTGTACTAATCTTTCTCTGAAATTGTGAGGATTTTGACATGGTCTCAGAACACTGGTTAGGAAAAGGGAGCAAAGCAAAGTATAGCCATACCCTTTTTCTCTTCGTTCTCCTGCCCGTTTTTTCCCCATGTAATTCATTTCTCCACACATGCTCTAGCATCAATTCCTAGGCAAGCTTATTAATAAGCTTGTTCAGGGTCACATCCAACTCTGCCTGCATATTAATAATATCCTGGACATCTCCCTGTTTGGCTGCTGGTCAAAAGTAAAATGTCACTAGTGATTTTGCTCTATTAGGTACAGACGTAGCTGTGTAGTCTATAGCAGGATGCTCCGTGGATTTTGATCCAAAAAAAAGGTAGTTGTCCGAGTCTGAACATTAGTTAATTTTTATCTTTTGCTACAGGAAGAATATCTAAAACCATAAGTGCATTTCACAAGCAAGGGACACCTCAGAAGCACGTATAATATACTTCATATATGCTACATAGCAGCAGGACTCGTTACAGATGACATCAGATATTTTAATACAGCAGAGTAACAGTCACCAAAGGAGGGGATTTTCTTTGCCCTCCTCATATATGCTCTTGCTTCTAGATGTCTTTCAAAAAAATTGGTAGAAGACTAGCTAATTAACCTGGTAAGCAGAAACAGAAAATGAGGAACTTAATGGATTTGCCATACGATCAGAGCAGAGGCAGCAGGAGGGAGGCAGAGAAATCTGTAGCTGAAAGCAGGACGAGATGGAGAAGGCAGGAGGGGAAGGAAGCCTGCACTTCCCTGATCTATTAACCCAGGCCTCGTTCTGAAGCTATGTTGTGCAACCTTCTCCTCAAATGGCAAAAGTTATTTCACTTGGACCATACTGAATGAGTTACATCAGGCAGTTACTGCTCTTTCCCCCTTAAATCCTGAATTAATCCATTCCAGCCTTCATATCATTCACTTTATGAAGCTAGCAGAGAAAGCTGTCAAATGGCCTGAACTCACAACCTCATCAGCTTATAAATGCCTTATACCAGAAAAAGACTACCAGCAAACGCCAAAAAATTCAACAGAATATATTTTTTCTTCAATTTCCCTTAAATTTTTCTCCTTAGTGCAAAATTTATATTTGCACTCATCAAGTAAATGTATATTGCAACATATAGTTGCATTTTCACAACTGTAAATCAAACTGAGCAAATCTTTATACAGCGGAATCACTTTATAGTCTTTCAAACAATTAAAAAGAATCCAAACGCACTAGTGTCATTACTGTTGTTCTCTGATTTCTCCTGGGACTTACTTTCAGAAGAATAAACATTTATCTGGTATTTATTCCTG
>JAVCKT010083791.1:0-14245 GCA_032273925.1 Rhynchotus rufescens
TTTCTTTTCCTCCTTTTTTTCTTTATTTTTTTTTTTTTTTTTTTTTAGTCCAAGTTATTGTGGTTTGTCATTGCTTTTCTACCTCTTATTTCCTGGTTTTCCCAAAAGTACCTTCCTGGACTCTAATAATTTGCCTGACACTAACTGAGGAACTCTAACTTTTACTTTTTTGTATGTTTCTCTCTCCTTTTTTTTTTCTTTTTACAAAAGGTTCAGCATAAAATCTAAAAGGCAGTGACAGACATGATGCAATAAAGTTTCTGAAATGTTACCTCATGTGCTCCAACACTATCTAAATGTTACCTTTAATACCATGTTGTTACAAGAAATTAAAGTGTAAAATGTTTGAAAAGATCAACTGTTTATCAAAAGATGTATTAAAAGGAATTGCTAAATTCTTAACACCAAAATTACTATTTCAGTGCTTGCAGGACCCCGCCTACATAGGGCTTCATTGACAGAATTGTTTTGTACGACTGCTGCTTGCAGTCACCAAGAAAAATGGCCTCACCCAAGCTTTGACAGGAATCCAAATGAAGCTAAAATGCTTTGTGTTTTAAACGAAGAATTCTGTTATTTTTTTTCCAGAGGAACATGTGTTAATAGTGGGCATATGTAGATATCCAGCAGTTTGATGTGGAAGAGCTGAGGAAATAAATTAGAGAAGGAAAAACTAACTAACTATTCACAATGTTCTGTCTCACAGCATTTTGTGCCAGCCTGTATTTATTTTCCTTCTACAAGGCCGTAGGCCCAAGTTCTGCCTTCCATTCTGCAGTACCTGCTGTGGTTAATACTGATACAGGTCTTTCCAAGTTCAAGGCAGCTTTAAAGCTCTGGTGCAGCTGTGCTTATGTAAACACTGACTTTAAGAAGTGCCGTATCTAGTGCCACAGCTTGGCACGCTAGGCGAACAGGATGCACTTTCTCACCACAGGCTTTAGTAAGAGCAAAAAGTATCCAAATGCCTGCATACAGTTCCAAAATCCTTTCTTCTCAGGATGAACATCCTTTTATGGGCTAATTCAAAGATACAGATGTAACTCGTTACATCTGCAGCTGTGCGGACTCCTTTGTATCACAGAATCACAGAATCACAGAATCTTTAAGGTTGGAAGGGACCTCTAGAGATCATCAAGTCCAACCTTCCTGCTCAAGCAGGCACACCTACAGCATGTGGCACAGGGTGGCATCCAGACGGGTTTTGAAGACCTCATCTCAGGTGTATCTCAGAAGTTGAACCACACTCCTCCAGGGAACTGATGAAAACTGATGTAAAAACTCATGTTTTATCCTTACAATGAGGGACACAAATCTGGGCATGATTCTTTCTTTATTTTTTTTTCCTTTTCTTTTTTCCCCTTATTGTTCCAGAGAAAAGTAGTAAAGAAGTAAAAGAAATGTGGCAGCTGGGACGGGGATGGCCAATTCCAGCACAAAAAAGCATAAAGAAGGATCTATAAATGTTTTCCAGATACTCTGCACCAATACATGTTGATGCTGCTTCACTCATTCTGTGGAGTGCTATCAAATTAAAATAGCTTGGCACCTGGCTCTCATTTTCTGTTTAAACTCTGAAAGTAAGAGTTGCTTTGCCTGTTACTGAAAACAACCTCTCTGGGCTAAGCTGCAGTGGTCGTTTAACAGCTAACACTCTCTACCTGCTGCTGTCAAGCAGTAGAAAATATTTCACCTAAATGAAATCGAAGAGGAGTTTTAGACAACAAGATGGAAACTAGCCAAGAGCCCATCGCTAAGCACTTGCAATGAAGGTTTTAATAAAGGTTTCAAGGAAACTTTTTGGCATTTTGAATCCTGTTTCATAACAGACCTCACCCTAAAATGTATGGAATCCTTCAGCTTTCTCAACTTAAATATATACTTACCAGTTCTTCTGTCTTTCCAATTACTTCCTGGAAAAAAAAATACATTTTTATATTACCTGATTTAAACCAGACTATCTAAAATCAGTTTAGCTGTAGGTTTCTGTTTGCCAAATATATTTATGCTGTAAGATTGTGTGTTTGAGCAGGTAACTTCTCTCCCGTGACGAAGACAAAAGAAGTGGTCTCTGTACAGCAGGGACTGAAAAGCTCTCACAGTGTATTTGTATTTGTTTTCATTTGAGGAACAACAGCTTAATTTATGGCTGTGCACCCAACTATTGAGAAAGGTAGAAAGTCTTGTTTGGAGCCTGGGTTTACAATGTACTAGCAACACCATCCACACTTGGTGCCATTGATTTTACCAAGATTAATGACATGATGACAAAGTAAAACATCCTGCCCTTGAGTATTTAAGGTGTTGTGCTAAGACTCCTGAATACTAAAAATCTGAAATGCGTTGTAATACAGCTTACCAGCTTTTGCTTTGTCATTTCTAATTTCCAACATACTGAGTTCAAATTTAAGAGATTTGCCAGATTTGACCAGTTGCCATTGGGATACATCAAACCCTGAACCCTGTCCAGTTTCAGAAATACTAACGTCCTCTTGAGCTTCTCTTTCACACATTAAAAAAATAATAATAAGATAAATAAAAGATAAGTCCAAACACATTTTTGCTCTGCAATACATTAAATGCTTGCACACTCAGAAGAATTTTCTGCTGAGTAGTAAGTCAAAAGAATGACAATTTATAAACCTACCACACATCTACATGCTTACAGCATGGTGGCCTATGTATGAGCTGCTCTAGAGATACACTTCAGACTTTTATCATTATGTATTTTTCTCTAGAAGGTGCTGGGTGCATTGGGACGAGTCATATCAGTTCTGCAGTCCTTGAATGTTGCTTGGTGAGGTCCTTGCTGATGTATTTATCATATCTTGCTGATTTTGATTTATTCAAGCTCCCATGCCCTCCCCCTCAAAAAGGCTGTTATGGCACTTTAGCTAATCTTCCTTTTCTGCTAACAGATATCTGCTACCGCAAATTATAAAAAAGCAGCTTTCCATCAAAACATGCAATTCATATGAATACAAATAAGTAATAAGAAAAGCCAAGCCCTTCATCAGTAACTTCAGATCATGCCTTTTATCTTACGACATGAAAATAGAAGAAAGAATCTCTCCCTTCTCTTTTTAATATAAAATTGCCATTGCATTACATTGCTGCTACTTACCCAGACTGAGTTGTTTTGAAAGATGTGACAAGACTGGCAAAAGATGGCACAGCAGTATCTTGGGACAAAAGAACTGTTAAATTTAAATGAAAAATTCTGTGATTGATTGAAGATATCATAATGTCCCCATATGCCCACAGATTGTTCTTTTCAATATCAATGAGAGCTGTAGATATATATCTAAAGACAGTTTGATCTTTAGATGTGACTTGGTAAAATATTGTGCTGAATACAAAGAAAATCTATACTTACAAAACAAAATTATCAGCAACAAAGTCACAGAGAAATCTCCCAGAAAATATCTGAAAACAAAATAATGGATTAGAAAATCCAGTGGATGCATATTAGGTTAATCAAGGAAGAGTGAGTAGGAAGAGAAAAGTTTGTTGCGTATGAGGCACCTGAAATATCCTAGGGGAACTGGAATTTGAAATTTAAAAATATTTAAGCTATTGAGGATCTCTCAAGTAAAGATCTTACTTCTAAGAAGTAAGATCTTAGAAGTAAGATCTTCTTAGAAGATCTTAGAAGTACTTAGAAGTAAGATCTTCTAAGTACATCTTAGAAGTAAGATCTTTATTTGAGAGATCTCATTATTCCCAGACCAGACATGAAACTCATATATTGGTGACGTGGAAAGACATGAATTCAGTCTGATTCTCTTCAGGCTTTCAGAAGACCTGTCCAAACACACTTGAAAGTAGGTGTCTATATCCATATGTTTTATTTTTGTACACACTTAAGTATCTTTGATGTTTGATTGCATCCATTACCAAGTACAAATGTGTTTTCACAGTAAGGCATTAATAGCTTTACAAATGTGACCATTTATGTTTTAATCATCAGGTGAAATGAAGTAAATATAAACAGCAATAAAGATTAAATAAAAATTACCTTATAGATATTGAAATGATTAAATACATGATCACTATCGCCATTTGAGAGAGGATATTTTGCACAGCCTTAGGTTCTAAAACAAAAAGTAGCAGATGAAGAAAATAATTCTTGTGAGTTTTCATAAAGGAAACACAGGACAGGACACATTACATATAAGGCCAGTCTCCTCAGTTTCCCTCTGTTTAAATGAATTTCATCTATAGTTATTCAGAGTGGAAACCTAATTTTCACACTCTCAGTGTCACTAAGAAGTCCTTTTCCACTATGATCACAGAAAGACCATACTCTCCAAAGTTCTCATCCAATAAGCCTTTCTCAATATTTTTTTTTTTTTGGTACCCATAGCATTTCCTCCATTTTACTCCTTACTCCACTTTTTCTATTTTATTACTGAAAATGAGAGAGGAAAAATGTGAGTGGGGCAGTGTAAACAAACAAATATCTAGTTTAAGATATTGTTATTATTAACTGCTTATTTTTAAGCAGTTATTTAAAATTTGGATTTCTTGAAATACATGCTGCTATGCAAAAAGCCATTTTAACATTTTTAACATGAGTTTCAGCTCACTATAAAAATAAACCACATCAGGATAAGAACTTAATGCACCTGCACTGCTCAAAGTCTCCTCGTTGTCATCTGTCACAAATAGGGGGCAGGACAGTGAGGCACAGAGTAGTTTCCTCGGTTGGATGAACCCCTTGTCTTTGCTGAGAGAGGCTCCATTGCCTAGTGCTGCTGGATCTTGTCTTTGTGATACAGGACCCTTACATTCAGAAAGATCAGAATCACCTATAAAAAGCACATATTCATGCAATTTAGCTCACACAAAAAAGGACTTTTTTTTTGTCCTTTAAAAAAAAAAACTTACACAATAAAGTTGCACAAAATGGTCAGGCAAAAATAAGAGTGACACATTAATCATACTGGGATAAATCTCACTGGTGGTAACTTTGTATTCAGTTTCAGTCTAATGCTAGTCAGCATGAATGCAACTAGCTCAATTTACCAGTTAATATTTTGTCCTTTGCCTACCCCTTACTTGCACATCTGGAAACACAACCCATACAAAAATATGGAGACAGACATCTACTTCCCACTTTAAATATCAAGTTTATATAAAGTTAATATAAAGTTTATAGAGCATAAAGTTTTAGCTAAATTACTTTGTACTCATCCAGAACTTACCAATATTAGTCTGACTGACTTCTAGTTTACTGCATCCATCAGCCCAAGAATCATCTCCATGGGAAGAGTCCAGATTGCTAAGGCCTGTGCTGCTGAGCCACGAATTAGAGGCACTGAGATTGAACAAACTGGCAAGAGAGCAACGGATTTTCTTCCTCCGCCTGAATATGCTAGAAAGAAACATTGTCAAAACACAGAATTATTCAGACTTGCTGAGCAGGAAACAGTCCTCTAATGTGTGCAGAAATAAAATGAAAGAACCAGAATCCCAGGTGCTGTTCCATGCTCTGACATGAGCTTACTCCTTGACCCAGGATACAAGACTGACAGCGACTAGTGTATATTGCAATAATGGCAGGGAATGTATTAGCAGAATGGCAGTATATCATACATGATAGTGGTACCACTGGGTGTGATATACCACTGTGGTATGATACCAAAGGATACTACTGTAATTATGCTCTGATATTACTCTAAGTGGTCTCATGGTACTGTCCCTGTGGACCCTCTGGGTCACTCTGTGGGTCCCTGTCCCATTCTAAGTGATCTGAATCACGGTATTTTCATTTTTTTTGGACATTTTATACCTTGCTAAACTGATAATGCTTCTGCAATTAAGATAAATATTTCCAGATGAGGGGTTCCAGGATCAAACCTGTCTTTTACACCTTCTTCCTTATTTGTATCATGATAACACCTTATTGGGAAAATCAGCTGTAGCTTTTTCTTTTCTATTTGTTACACACACCTCCAACCCAACAGCAACTCTGTATTAACATTACTATTAGATGTGATTGAAATTCAAGTGAATTTTAATCACTGCAATGTTTAAACTAAATCAGTTGATATGTTTCTGTTAAAACATACTGATATAGCTAAAAAAAAAAGGAGAAAGTAAGAAATTATCTTAGGCTAGACAAAATGTTGGCAACCACACCGGGATTTCCAGATGAGTCCAGATGTGGAGCCAACTGACAACTAGCCTGTATATAGTTTACTTACCGAACCAAATTTTCCTTATATGTAACACTTGTCTGTGACGGTGTCAATGTCATGTTGCCTTCTTCATCAGAGAGAAAACTGTCTTCTGTCAAAATGTAATAGCCATTAGAAAGCAGGCGCGGGCTCCGGCGACATGTGAGCGGGGAGCCTGTCACAGGATTTATGGAGCAACCCTCGTCATCAGTCTCATCCTCCAGGAAAGCACAGGAGTAACTGAGTAAGGGAGAAATGAAATACACTAATTTAACAAATGTCTAGACAGCACACAACCACAATTTAATAATAAATTACATATGCCACCAACCTGCAATTAGCAATGGTTGGTAGGTTAAAAATACGTTTTTATCGATAATGCTGTTACTTCTAGACCTAAGAAGGTTCTCAGTCAAGGAGAACTTGGTTCTCATGCCATGTGGAACTTTGCATGAAGGCACGGAGGCAGCCCGAACCAAGGAGTGTTGCTGAGGCTGTTCTCCTGGACCCAGGAGCATTGCCAGACTCCTCCTCCATGGAGCCTTCACCACCATTCAGCCCATGGAGCCTTCACCACCATTCAGCCCTGTGCTCCTTTGAGTTACTGGGCATGCTGCAAGCGTGAGTGCCCCTGAAGCAAGTCAGGAAGGATTTGCTCTCTGTTCTCTTGCCATACATAATGAAGAGTCCAAAGTATTTTGGAGTCCAAACCTCTGCAGCTATAACTATGTGGGCTAAAGTCTATATGCAGTGACAACTTCAGCACTGAAATGCAATTAACTTTGTGATTAATGAAACGTAGCACACTTAAATTTACTATGTGGTATTTAAAATAGGAGTAGTGCCAGAAATTTGAAATGCTGTAGACTTATTTTCTGCAATGAGAATTTTATTGAGCTCAGATTCACTTACAGTGAATTCTTTCTCCCCAACACTCTGATTTCCAAGTAGGCAGAGTGTGGAGGAAAGCAAGACAAGGGACCAACTCAGTGCTTGAAATGAGTTTCAGCAGCAGGTTTCAGTAAATCATACAGCATGACAGAGAGGGATACCACACATTCAGTGGAGGGGAAGGAAGGTGCAATAGGGACACCCGAAAACCTCAAAAATGCAAAGCTAGTGATTCTAAAGCTCTATAGCACTGCTCCTGAGCTTCCATTTAAATCAATTATTAAATTAACATCAGCACTAGAAGTCCTAAGTGGCTCAAAAGGGACTTTATGGAATCTCTCAAAAAATAAAAATAAAATGGAGTAAGTCTAATCTTACTCAGTACCTTCGGAAAATATGTTTTGACAGGCCGTTTCTGTGTTCTCCAACAAAAACCCTCGAACCTGCAAAGGCCCAGTAACAAGTTGTTACATTTCTCTTGATAGCTCAAACAATTGACAGGTCAAGATACCTTCAGCAAATAAAAGTATAAAGAAAGTTAAAAAAGGAAAGGAAGGGAGAGTTTAAAGAAGAGACAAAAAAAAAAAAATGAAAAAGAGAGAGAGAGGAAACAATAGAGGAAAAACATGGGGTTTTCAGGAAATTGTTTAGTCAGCTCAACAAGGACAACACAGAACCAGAGCTAATCATAACCAAATACTCTGCAGAGTTTACTATCTTAGCAGAAATTATTAGGGACACAGACATGTCACAGCTACAGTAATTTTAAACGTATTTTCTGAGAAATTTGGTTCATGCTGGAAATAGTACATGCACTGGCAATAGTTAGCAGAATGGAAGAGCCCAAGCTGTCATTACAATGTGTCCTTCGTGTGGTATTTGCAGACATGGCAAAACAGGCACAGGGAGAGAGGACAGTGGTAAACTGTTGTCAATAATATTGTGGCAGGAGAACAGGGAAACAAGATTTATGTGAATTACCAGGATACAAGTCTGCCAAGTGCGGGACATGTTCAGCATCTGACAGAATCCGTCGGAAGAAATGTGAGCAGTAGCTGTTCATCTGTATTTCTTATTATAGTGACATATAAAAGATAAATCTTTCCTTATACTACCTGTACCTTTTGATTATTATGCTTGCAACTTTGCTAATACATGTTCCAAATAATTCAGCTATGAGAGGAGATATCTCTAAAGGTCTTTTTTATATATATATATATATATATTCAGTCACAATCTGAGACAGAGAAAAGAGTGAACTATAAGTGTTTGCACTTCAACAATCTTGTTTACTCCTTTTGGGGGCTGGCTTGTCAGACGTAGCCTGGATTGGCAGGCTGACTCAGCTTAGGAATCGGGCAAGGTTTCCAAAGTGGGGAAGTAAAACTCTCTGGGGTGTTTTTTGCAGATCATTCCTAAGATCTTCTCTTGCACTTTGGGGAAAAAAAAGAAAAAAAAGAAGAAAAAAAGAAGAAAAAAAGAAAAAAAAAAAGCTTACCTGTGAGATAATTATGCTCCAAAGGGAAGCACTAACAAAAACTAGCAAGCATGAGTGAGAAGACAACAAGAAGAGACTTGGTGGAGGTACAATGGCATAAAAAAATACCCATAAAAATCTCACATGGCCAATAGTACGAAAAGTGAGAGGGTGCTGCATGCACTTCACAGACCAACATGTTATAGACTTGAGTTACATAATTAGCTCCAGAGAGAATTCTTATTGCAGCAAGAGCTCAACAGGCAATTAGTAGACCTGGATATATACTAAGCATGCAAAATCCCAAACCTGGTCAGTCACCTCAAGGTTCCACTACACAATGTTTTCATCAAAAGCTCAGACAAATATGTTTGTATTTACCTGCTGCTGGTGTCGACAGAACAGGTGATATTCTAGGCATCTTGGAAAGGATTGTTTCATTCACCTTGGGATAACAGATAATCTGTGAAAGATTTTGAAAAGAAAGACAGGTCTATTTTATTTTGTTTCTAAATCAATATACATTAAGATATAATCATGAATATGTATCACATTTCTAGATATATTATAGTCCAGTAAATATTCCCCCTTAGGCAAAACCTATGTTGATTCAGGACAGATTTGTTTGAAAAAAAGAAAAAGCTTCAGCATCAATTAAATTGACTTCAATTGTTTAATAATCTGAGGGTAAAAGTTCTTCTCAGCTACCAAAACCTGTAACAATTATATTGCACTTTATTTTCTCAGTTATGGTAATACAACAACCCTTGAAAAACTTTGGAGAACAGCTCACATATTGACACTGCTTTCACTAAAAAGTACTGACATAAACAGAACAAAGTGAGAGAATAAACCACAACTTTTCCATTTCTCACAAGAATTGTCACAAATTTACAAGTGAGTTATGTCTTTGGAGGACTCTTGTTTATCTGCTGCCATCCACTAAGGTAAAACTTAAGATAAAATAGTGTATATGTTTATGATAGAAAGTGAGAGATAGCACACATATGTAAATATATCAGTGGGAGGTGACGAGTTTCTGGAAGAACAGTATATGAGCAGTTGTAATTTGCAATGCAATGTTTTTATCTGTGGTGTGTTACACAAATTGCTTCTGAACTATTTTAAGTAATGCTAAAGTCAAGCTTCTATGAGCAATCATATACTTAACAGGCAGCCCAATGGGTTGTTTCTTTACCTCTGTTGTGAACATTTTTGGTTCATACATTAGTGAACAGGATTCTTGAAAATCACAGTTAGATAAGCAAGAACACTGGAGGAAGCATGTAAGCATCATGCTGTATACACATGCACACTTTTCTTATATTTAATAATCAGTAGCATTTCTGTGCTATAGAGTAAGGAGATGCTGTAACAATGTAAGCAAGCGAAAACAATGCATCTCAATCATCACTGTGTATTTAAGTAACATATGATGATGATATTTTTGTAACACAAAAATGAACATCAGTACAGAACTTTTAAGGCAAGGCACAACAAAAAGCCAACACCTTTCAGAAATCTCACTAAAAGTAAATCTAAGACAAAAGCAGCATTTTTTTTTTTTTAATGTCAAGAATTCAAATCAAAGCTTAAGTCAAAATACTCATTGTTCTAAAATTCTGGAATGCCTGAAACACCAAAAGATTCAGTCTCATAAAATAAAAAGTCACTGTGCCTTCCAAACCTAACTGTCTACATGAAACATTTTTATTTGTTCATACACATTAATATTTTCTGAAGAGTATTCTAGTCTTCCCTCACTGCAGGTAGAATAGTAACAATCACAAAAATGCAAAGCTTCCTAAAAGCAGCATGTAACTCAAGCCAAAACTTAGTTCCTCCTTAGCTGACCAATGCATTAAAACAGAAATACGTGTAAAATCTTCCAAACCTGGAAAATCCATTTCACTATTAACAAACAGGTGCAAAAAAGTTTCTCAGCAACAAGTCTGGGAGGTAACTGCAGGGTGCTCTCTCTGCAGCTTCCTGGAAGAGATCAGCACCCGGCTTCGGAAAGGCAGGTCTACGGAGTCCCTTGTTTCCCTTTGAAAAGGGACTGTGCAATCAGAAGCACAGCGGCAGAATGAGGTCACGCTTCCTGCTCAGTGGCCGCACACAGAAGCATTTGGTCGTTCTGAAGAGCAAGCTGAAGATGAGGATTAGTCCACTGCAGATCGTTGCAGAAGTAACGGTTCGTTACGGTTATGAGATGCAGAACAAAACTGGTACCTATTCTCAGAGACAAGTGGCACAGATTTTTGATTCAGCTTCACTTTTTCATCTCACTCAGCATGTTTTAAAGCAAAATATCCAGATTAGTCCATGTGCCTGCTAAAATAGTCTATGAGTTTACTTTTAAGATCGAACGGTTTTAATGGATGAGTATTATTCAACTACGAAAAAATCCACGGAAAATACAACATGTAAAAGCTCTATTACATAGAATAAATATTTGGTTAAAATTCAGAATTCATTAAGTTTCATCCTTAAAAAGTATTGCAAATATGTATCATGATAAAATAAAGATAAAATTGGGCTAAAATTCTTCAGAAAGAGAAAGGAAAAAGCCATTTGTAACCACATTTATTTTTCCACTGCAAATTTTTCACAGTATGTAAAGTATCAATGAATCCTTCCCTAAGTACACAAAAACAAACCAAATTCTACATGGGAAATACAGACTGTCCTTCCCCAAATATAGAAATCTATTCTATATTATATTCTAATAGAATATAGTGATAACTATAATATTTAATAATCTCCTTAGAGAAAGGAAAAATACCTCCACTTTCTGAAAATAACTGTGATGTTCTCGCCAAACAGAAAAGGAAATAAATATTGACATTAAGCAATTAGTATATTACAAAAGAGTTCCTGAATGGGAGTTTATCTAAAATGAACAGAGGCCTTTTTTCTCAGAAGTGGAAGCAGAGGGGCACGTTAAGTTCTTATATTCCTTTTTCTCATGCAGTGGAATGAAATTTCCTCACACCAGTCAGGAGAATTTCCATGGACATATGAGCTCCAGCAGTTTCTGCAAAACTTCCCAGGCCATCCTTCCTCTCTGCAGCAAAACAAAGATTATGGACATACAATCTCAGTGGTCTTCAAAGCTAGGTCACCTACCGAAAATATGTTATACAATATTATAAAATATACTTGATATATTATGTAATCTTTTACACTGAAGAATATACACATTATATCCTCTCCATATACATGAATTAGTAGTACAGGTTACCTCTTGGGAGTTTTTTATTTTTGGTTTCTCTTCATCTTTTTCCCAAAAGGAAGTTCTTAATTTTGAGCTTTAACTATTTTATTTTATTTTATTTTGTTTTGTTTTATTTTATTTTATTTTATTTTTTTCTATCATCAACCTTGCTTGCCCATTTATTTGAAACATCCTCTGTCTAACTAACATTCATATATGCAAGTCAGTACTTCAACAGTTGTTGATGCATAAACTTGTGTGTTGATGAATGTACAAAATCTCCTGTGTAAAAAATAACACTTTCTTTGCAGATATTACATGAAGGTGGTTGATATTTTTGTCTGGAGCCTCTGAGACATCAGATTCACAGGCAGGTGCAACTGCATGATTTAACACAGAGGAAGGTTTATGTACAGCTATTTTTTGCCACTCCTGTTGCTCCTCAAACTGCCTGTCCAGCTCAAAGCCTCACTTCTGCCTTAAGTTACAAATTCTAGGAAATCAGTACACGGACAGAAAGCAGAACTATGATGGCCCTCCAGGAACCTGCCCTTGGGGTGCCAGCGCAGATCCTGATCAAGAAACAAGTGACACTGCAGACATTTTACAGGCAGGGTTGGACTCGAGGCTTATCCCTGCATTGACAACTGCCCTTCAGCCCCTGCTCACACTTTGGCCATCACAGGACCACAAGGAAGACAGGAAAATATCTCATTAGTTTTAAACGGGAGCTGTACTATCTGCCAGTAGATGTAATGTACTTGTTTTTATTCTCCATGCTGAACTCCGTCAGCTTGGGCGCTTAAGAGTTTTGGATTTTTGCCTTCCCTCAGCGCCAGCTGCAGCTTCCCTCTGTGTATCCTCAATTGTGCCCCGACTGCAGCCACCAAAGTGCCCAAAGGCCACCATGATGGCCTGCATGTTTTGCAGAGTCCTGCCCACCAGGCACTGTATTTCCCTTATCTTTTTCCTCCCTCTCTTTTATCTATCCTTTTTCCCTTATTATAGTCCCCAAAATCCTTATGACCGAGCCCAACATCCAGCTGCTGAAAATGGTGACTCCAACACAGTCACCATCTTGCCAGGATTTTCCTCCTGCCTCATTCCCCTACTCACTGTGAGCTCAGCTCTCAAAAAAAGGAAAATCATAAAAAAATGGTAGTGGGATGTGTTTGTGAGTCAAGTGCTCTGCTGATCCATCATACATTATATGCTGAATTTCAGTCTCACAGGAAAATAACCCAGGAAATCAATGTACAATCAGAGCAGGTATCACAAGATTTTGTTCCAATACTTTTCTCATCAAGGCAAAACCAATAACAACAAAAAATCTGTAAAATATTTACTGATGTTTTCCAAGCTACAGAAAATATTCCCAAATCAAAACAACCCAACACACACGGCTATCATATGTGAGGCAGAAGCAAGTAGCACATTGCACAGCAGCTTCCAAAGCACAAACACAATTAAACCTCGAGAGCTCCCACATTCATTGCAAAGGAATATTCCCAGTGCAGTGAACACTGCGTGTGCCATAAGAGATATCGCGTGGAGCTACAAACGATCCTCCCTGAGCTCCAAGATAGCTCAGCCAAGCTGCCTTTATCCTGAATGAGCAGCAGCTCCCTTCCAGCCTTGGAAGTGCATGGATTTGCGATGTTGTCACAGGTCAGACCTACCATAAAGTGTTTATTTCCTTACTAACCTGGCCTCAGCAAGTCCCATTTCTAGCATGCCCATCTTGCCATACTTCACAATAATGCTAGTACTTCATGCTATATCCTAGCATGCTGCTATATGCTGTGTGCTAGCAGAGAACCAAGCTATGGCTCTTGTTTAATAGCTTCCAATCTCATCTCTAACGTGCAGCGAAACAGAGCTGTGGATGCTAAACCCGTGCAGCAAAAGCCAGTTTTCTGGGAGAAATCCCTTCCTAATGCACTCTGCAAAGATCCAGAGTTTAGTTGGGTAAAGAATTCCCAGCTCCAAAGTCTTTCAAAACTGGAATAGACTGGGGTTGGAGTCCCTAACCTAATGGTTGGTATTTTGTTTGGTTTCCTTGGCAATGACAGTTAATTACTCTCCTTCCTCATACAAGGCCAGAAAAAAAACTCCCAAACTCAGTCACTTCGATATTTCCCAGCATCTGGAAAACTTAGGGCTTTATAGGAAAAAGAGAGGAAGTGCTTGGTGAGATAGTGGAAAACTTCATAAAATGAGGGAATTTATAAAGAGCATGGAGCTCCTGAGGTGAAAGAGAAGGTCAGAGAATAAAATAGTCATTTATGAACTAATCTCAGCAGCTGCAAAATAATTCTAAAAAAGGGCAAAATAAATCAACATATGTCTGAGTCTCCTATCATAGTCCTCTTCCTTTTTTTCCAGTTATTAGATCATTCTCCCAGACCTTTCTGAACCTGTCAGATTTTGCATGGACTTTCTGAACTGTAAGTTTCTCTAATAGCGGTGTCGTGGTGC
>JAVCKT010083802.1:0-14727 GCA_032273925.1 Rhynchotus rufescens
ATAAAAAGAGCCTTAGAATCACTTGAAGTATATCTCAGGTTAAAAGAATCAAAAAGAAACCTAAAAAATAATCCCTTAATTAGGAGAAAAAAGAAAGATCAAATAGGAGCAAAACACATAGGGGAATAATAATAATGACAATATTGTTTAAGTCTATTAGAAGTACTTATAATTATCTCTGAAAAGAATATTTTAGGCAACGCAATCCATTAAATGTACTTGTTATATCAGTTTACACTGGAAATCAAGACAAGACAATTTGAAAACATTTTGTCCCAGACACTCCTAGTTGGCAGCTTTATTTTTTTCACCTTTTGGTACATTTGCATTTAATTTTTATAATTCATTCTCCAGCACTTGAACAAAAAAGTTCTCACTTATAATCTGTGCACACTGACATTATTCTAATTCATTTCAACTCTACAAACCTTCCCAAAGTATCACATGTGTTCACTGCACAGGCATGTAATAAGATGACTGATTTTTTTTTTAAATTATGAACTCCTTCATAAACACTAGTATCCTCCTAGCTTTTTATACTAAATAATGATGGACCAGCTTTTGATTCATCCTTCTGGGGAAGGATAAAACATTACAGATGGACCTTTTCTCAAATACAGAATCTTGTTGCATTTACCTTACCAGGTTGACACTGACATTAAAAAGAGTCTAAAGTGGTCTGGAAAAAAAATCTGCAGGAGATACCAGCAAACAATACAGCTGCTGAAAGAACCATAAATAGAGTCATAAAATAGTCTATTTGGATTGCTTTGTCTTCATGTTTTTGTTACATTAAGGACAAATTATCGGGCATAGAATATTACACAGTATCCTATGAGTTCATAAAAAAAGAATTCATGAGAATTCATTTATATCCTAGTGTCAGCCAGTGGAAAGAAATAAATGCTGAATTGAACTGAAATTAATACCCAAGGGAGAAGAAAGTGCTAAGTACCATAACAAGTTGTAAACTTCAGATCAACCAAATGGCAGGTGGACTCTGAAGGCCTCTTACTGCTTCTTCCATTACCTCAGCCAAAGGTCTGTGCTCTCATTTAAATTGAATACATATACAGGAAGCTTAAGAAGTCATTAGAGACTTATCATCCTCAACTGAAGCATAATTATTTAGTTGCATAGAGAGGTACATTGCCTTCCTAAAGCTTCCAGTCCCAGACTTCTTTCATGATTTACAAAGTTATTTTAAGTCTCTTTTGGTGACCAACTTAATTACATCCCATGAGTGTTACTTGGGCTGAGGTTGTAGCAGGTCTAGCTCAGCTAGAAATAGTTTGTGTGAATTAAGCTTACTTTAGAAGTCATGTTTATGATGCCAGCAAAGAGATTTTCTATCTTACAAAAAATGTTCTTGCTTCATGCTCATTTTATCCATTTATTGCTTATATGTTTCCTTATATAAAGAGTATTTGACATTTTTGAAGTGTTACCACCTACTGTCAGACTCTAATGTAAGGGGTCACTAATGACATACATTATAAATGAACACTAAGGGTGAAGAGGATCACACAGGCTTGAACTTTGTGAAGTTCTTGTAACAGAATCGGCAGCATAACCCCCTCATTCACAAATATGTGGGGAGAATTAAAAGCTCACATGCATTTCCTCTATTTTATCCAAGGTTTTAGAAGGCATATCAGATTAGAGTTTACCAAGAGCAAATGGGGGAAAGTATATGGAGAAAAAACTTCATCCCTGTACTCACTCTTAACATACATGAGGCTAAAGTATCGTTTCTGAGGTCCTGTGCCACAAGCTCTCTGTGACCCTGCATGTGTAGGGGCATTGGACTAAATCTCTAAAGGTCCCTTCCAACCTTAACAGTTCTATGACCAAACAGACAAACAATCCGAGTACCATAAAAAAATCAATCTTTCCCCAAACTGAAAATCATTCCTCCACCAGAGGGCAATGCTGCCACTGAGAAGCCACTGATTCCTAAAAGTGCAGAACTACCCATCCCATCAAGACACTCAAGACAAACTCCATGTATAACTATACAGAAATAGTCATTTTGAAGTAGATATAACACTGATTTTTGAATGGAGAATATGGAATTGAGTATAGATGAGAATATGGATAGTTTCTTGCACAGAATAAAAGAATAAGGCTACAGGAGAAGGCCATAGGAATTGTAGAGGAAGAAAAAGGTTATCAAAAAAACTCACCTTGAAAGTTAAAGGTGAATATACTTGAGAGAATGAGTTTATTCCTAAGAATGGCAGCCTACCACCACTCAAGAGATCTGTGAAGCTTTTCATCTCACTCAACATTTGGTGCTTCATTCTACTTCCTATCAAGTGTCCGAAGAGTCATCATTGTCTGCCAGAAAAGCTGAAAATTAATTTATAATCCTATTTGCATTCAGGGAGGCAGACAGAAGAATACAACTTTGCAGTCTCAAGCTGACACTCTTCTTGTCAAGAATGCTATCACCTGATATACACAGAGAACCACCCACCTTCATGGCTACAGAAATCATTCAAGGTTACAAAAATCTCTGGTGAAATCATGGCTGTAAATGAAGGACATAAGACTGCCATAACCAGCTATAACTACATCAAAAAATCCTTAGTGAAAACCTCGAGACAGAATCGGAGGTTTTCCTCTGACTTGCTTTCCTGCAAGGCTGGAGGGAAATGCCAAAGCAACAGGCAGATGCTGCCTCCTCAATAGCTTTCAGGGACTTGCAATCAGGTGTGAAAGCACTAATGGCAGCTTTCATCACAGCTCAGCCTCTCAGACCTTTAAGACTTTTGCAGTTCTTTCCTTTCTTATTATAAAAAGGAGGAAACATTTACAGTTGCTCCCCACAAAGCAGTGGATGGTTAGCAGTAAGGACTTCAAAACAACATTAAACCAAAACACTGTTTTAATCTCCAAATCAACCTGCATTAGGAGACCTGGGCATTTTAACAGTTTACTGAGGACTTCCCTGACTCAAGGTGACCTTTTCAGTTCTTGCATTCATCTGTCAGGCCAAGAGGACTCTCAAGTTAAAAGCCTTAAGAGATTTTATAATTTGACATATGAATCATCAGAAAATTGATGCCTGGTAATACAGTATACCTGCTACTGTAAAGCTACTCAGAAAAAAATCTTTAAATCAGGCTCTTGACAAATACCCATTCTGAAATACAACAGAATGGCCCTGGAAGCCAGCCAACTAAAAGGAGAGCTTGGTCTGCTCCTAACGTTTGCATTCAAGGTTTACCAGATACATGTGATGAATAATGAATTGTAGCATTCTTGCATCCCTGCCCCTGTTTACAAAAAAGCTAAGTCACATACTCTTCCAATTGGTCTGCTCTGTGGAAAAGCAATTCATTGCCCTGCTAACGACTGGCAAAGTAGCTGTTAGTCTTGAAGGATACACTTTGGGCATGGTCATGCTTTTGAAAAATTAAGTGTAGCTAGGTTGACCTTATGTACAGCAGAAGTAGCATAATTTCATGCTAGATACTTATATAGCCTGTAGAAAAAAGGCAAAAAAACCTCATACCTTTGTACAAGCTCGTTTTGCAGCATTCTAAAGACAGATTAATTTCACTGAATATGAAATTCTTGTGGAAAGCTCTTTAGAAAGCACATGGAAACTTGATGAAAAACTACTCAAAGGTTTAGTGGACAGTCTAAAACAAAAAAGCTGGACAGCATTAGGATTGTGGGACTGATTCTTCAAAGGCATTTAAACAGATAAAAACATTTAGTGTAAACTAAATGAAAAGAACTTGGGATGAGCCTCAAACTTGAGGTTTTTCACTGTTGTTATTGTAATGCTTATCTACTCAAGTATGACTTTCTGTCCATATTTAATTCAGTTACCTTCAGCTATGTGTATTTGAGATAAATCACAAGTTTCCATAAAAATTTTTAACTCGCAAGCTACTAGCCATGAAACACACTTAATTTGTGCAAGTCAACTGATGGAAAAGTTACTATATCATCCATTAAAAAAATAACACAAAAGACACAGTCTTGGCTCCAATTCATTATATATCTTCAGAAAATAACCAACAAAAAACTTCAGGATTTGATGGTCCAATTCAAAACTATAAAAAACACCCAAATCTGCCTTAACCTGCACTCCTTATTTCCTTCTTTTCAATTTTTCAAGTGTTTCTAGGTTGACATTTTTTGTATTAGGAGGCCATCCAAATAATTTTTCATCTTTGATTTATTCATTGTCTTTACGTTCCAACACCATATACATCAAATTTCCTCTCATCATCTACTGAGAAAGATAAATAAGTCTATGAAAAGCTTACAGAAAGGATAGCTTTGAGAAAATTCTGCTGCTGTCCCTGTTTGAAGGATCTAAGCATATAGAAGGTTACAGACAATTTAGCATCCAACTTCTTTTCTATTGAAGTTAAAAATTCAAGCCTGTTTAGGGCACTAACAGCTCATTTTAGAGGTCCTTATTTGTTCCTGCATGCCCCCTTGGTTTTAAAGGTATCTACAATGACTTTCCTGAAAACAGTCTATCCACAAGACGTCCAACCTTGTGTAATGCACAATAAAAAGATGTTTTTGAACTGTAAATCGGTGCATTAGAGAATGTGAACTATTAGAGAATGTGCATTAGAGAATAGCTCACGTGACTTAAGATACAAGTACATTCCTATAGTTCATAAATCCTCTGTAGGGTCAAGGCTTTAAGGTTATATTTAAGATGTTGAGCACATATCTCTGCAGCAATCCTCAACAGGTGTGTTATTACCTGCATGGAATACAAGGCTGCAGCCACTTATCTCACTACATTAGTTTTGATATTTCTGTACCCCTTGCACCTGTATCAAAGAATTGATAGTTCATTTGATGGTTGTATAAAGTCTGACTCAATTTTGTTAATTTGAAAGATAATTAATTCTAAAAAGAGGTCTGTGTATACATATATCTATTTTAAACATTACTGTCAAACAATGGAGCAAGCACTCAATGTTTTCCAGCTTTCCATGACTGGAAAAAAAATAGGATACTTTTATATCTTTAATCTGAGCAGTCAGGAAACTTCCAATCTAAGTAGCAATCATCTGAAAGTTCTCACTTAGTAAAAACTATGAATATTTTGATATTTAAATCAAAACTGCAATTATACTTTTAACTATGACTCATCACTGATTTAGATGGCTGTGATCAAGTATGTTTCTTTATGCATACAAATCATATTCAGCTTTCAGATTGTGTGAAAATTAGGACATCTAGGCTGAATTTCATTATGGTTCTCACTGAGACATGACTGGCAAGCACTGTTTGCTTTACTCTGTTTTTATTATTTCCAAAACAAAGCTTGCGGAATTTGGTAGGTATTATATATAAAAAATACACAACCTATATATTCCCATCCATTCATAAATACTTAAAGAAAAACTTGATAATCACAGGGAATTTTATTCCCCTGGGCAAAAGATTATGTGGGTGGTGGAATGAGTAAAAACTGAAGTTTGTGGAGGGAATAAATTAATAATAAATAGCTCCACAAATACTTCCAAACCAGCACTGCCCATCATACTCAAAGGAAACACTTTTTATAAATATTAATAATCTAACTATAACTTCAAGAAACAAATGTGTACAAGTAGACAGCTACTACCAGAGCCAAACAGCCCATTTCACAAAAAGGTTGCTGCGGTGCCATTGACCATTTAAACAAGGAAGACATGAGTTAGAGATGCACATTAGCATCATCCCTTTGTTCTCTGATTTTTAGACAGGCTGCAACCACATTGCTAGAACAATAAGTACTTTGTTTTAAAAAAAGATAGAAATAAGGGATTTTTTTTTTAAAAAAAAGCAAAGGTCTAGAAAGTCTGAAGACCTTCTGGTCATGGTTATATGTAAGTGGTGTCAACCACCTCTGGATTAGACAGCAATAGCAAGACACACCAGAGCCCCAACTGTGCACTCATTCGCCTCCTTGGGCTTGCACCTCACACCAACATGTTTGGCAAGAAAGGGGGCTAGTGTGGTGGGTTAGCAACAACCAGAAAGGAAGCCCTGGGACTGACAGAAGCCTCAAGGTCTGCACACAAAGCCAAGGAGATCCTCTACAGAGCAGATGGCAGGATGCTTCAGACTTACCTGAGTCCTCCTAAAACCAAGGGCTAAAAACCAATGGCCCATTTCTGCAGTAAAACTCAACCAAACAGATTTATTCCATAGCACAGTTCCCCTTCTGCATTCATCATTAGAGTCCTGGCCCTAACACTGACACTTGCTTAGGCACCAAGAGGACTTTTGTTCAGACTGTGTCGGAAGTGAAGTGTTTGTCCTCACCTATAACAAAGGGCGCTCTCTTATTTCCCACTCTGAGCTACTTTTGCCAAGAGCTTCAACTCTCAAGTACTCATCCATACAAACATGCATCCTAATGTATTTGTCACTGCTTAATATGTAAGCCAATAATAGCTAGCTTTAAATAGAGAAGCCTAATGAGAAAATGTTTCCCATAATTAAAAAGGAAAAGAATCAAGAACTTCCTGCCAACATTAAGTTAGTTAATTTTACAGCAGGCATACTTGAAATACAGAAGGAGAAGAGGAAAAAAAAGCAAGCTTTTGGGGGTTTCTATTTTTCTCTTATTCCTCCAAACCAAAAAGTACTTTCTGAGATCACTTCTATGCAGAAACTTTTACAACTCTTTCCATTGCTAATTTAAGTCTTGACATTTTCCTTTCAAAACCTCAGCTGTCTAACAAGGAACGTTTCTACACTGACAAGAGTCCAACTACACTTTCTAAGTATGGTACGCAGCTAAGAGGATAGTAGACAGTCTTGATTTCAATGGCTGTCTGTTCATTAAGATTAAATATACATTAAAAGGAGGAAATTTTCTTCTTTGGATATCTAAGTAAAGATCTATTTCACACACACTTTTGTTCCAGACACAAAACTGTAATTATCTCAAAACTCCTGTTTTATATTAATACAGCTCTGACAGCAAGCCAGAATGATTAGTACGCACTGCTCCTGAGCTGGCATTAATGAAGAATTGCCTGCCACCTCAAGAAGTGTTAAATCCCAGCATTTCCATATGGTAACATACAGTATGCAAAAAGGTTCTAGGGCAGTATTTTGTATGCTCCATATAATTTAGCCATGCTCTGTTCATTTGAAGACTCATACAAAGAGGAATAATTTCTGTAGATGTTCAGGACTTAATCTCAACATTTTTGACTCTTCTTGATAAGTTTAAGAAAAAGAGACAACTAAAATGCATTTTTTCTCAACTAAACATTCAATATTAGACTATTTTAAAAAATATATACGATCCAGGTAAGTAATGAGAACCTAGAAATCGTAAACTAAGGGAAATTTTATTGGATTTAGTTTCAGAAATACTCAAGTTCTTGCATGCAGTGCTTTTTTTAAAACAGAGACTGGATTTCAAGTGACTTCTAGAAAACTAGAATAGCTCAGACACATGCAAGGTTGACCCAACATGCAACATGAAGGCAGCAGGCTTTGAAGACCCTGGTTTTACTAACACAGAACAGAAAACTTAACCCAAGGCTCAGCTGAATCCCAGATTCAGAAGTCATAAGCCAACACCTAGGGAATGCTGTCAGACTGCTACTAGTTTCCTAGTGAAAATTTCTCTTTGCTTCTCAGACAGGGATTGTCACACATATTCCAAAGTCTATAGTTGAAAAGTCTATTTTCCTGCTTTTTATGCCAACCTAAAGCCTTTATCTTACTCATCTGGTATTAGGTTTAGAGTGATGAACTCTTGAAAAAAATAAAGCGGATTGCTTCAGTCAATTTAATGACTAGAATGATTTTGATTTTAAATGTAAACCAAGAAATTGGAGACAGAAAATGGAGATAAATGGAAAGACAATGACTTGACAAAGAGAGATCCTCATCTGGATTTTTTCTTTGAATACAAGAATTCAAGCCTCATTTCTGCAGTTCAGATAACAGTAACTTCTAGTACCTTTGTAAGGTCTAGTGCATGGCAATCCCTACTAGACAACTTCTAGTCAGAAAAACTACTGAAAGTTATGTCAAAGGACATGTCTGGTCCTCCTAAAAAAAACCTCTTCAAAACCACAAAACTAAGTTATTTGTCAAGATATAAACACACATACCTGTGGATTCATTTTGATTTGACATTCATTAAAAATAGACTGACACACAGGACATCCTAAAAATGAATTATTTCCTTTTGGATAATATGAATTAGAAATAGATACAATTATAGAAAACATATTTATAGCAAGCCCAAGCAAGTATTTTAACACGCAAGCTGTTCTGCTTCTTAGCATCACATATTTTAAGATAATTCTCATTTTTCTGTGCTCCCCTGAACTGAATCAACTGAAGGTTGCTGTTTTGAGACGATGAAAAACATGCAAAAATGTAAACATGTAAGACACCATGCAAACATGTAAAACACCATAATTCAAGCCTTCTACCATCCTTAGAGGGAATACTTTTTTTTCCTGAATCTGACAAATTCAAGTGGACCCTTTCCAATTTGCACAAAGCTGCTGCAGAAACTTTTTCTTGGTCATCCTTTCCCTTAGCTGGATGGTCCTTCTCAGGTATACTTCTTTAGAAGAATTATTTTGAGAATTTGTGCATTTTGATCTATATAGCACTAAAAGATACCTCTCAAGGTTGAAATACCACATCTGATTTGAAGTCAATTTGACTACTCTAATTTTGAAAGTCATCCCTCAACTATTTCAGTGATTGGCTATAAATTGACTAAAACCACGTAATAATTTATGGACAAGAAATAAATGAATATTCAGAAGTTAAAACTCAGTTTCAGATTTTATCTTGGTCAGTTTCTTCAAAAAAACATTTGGAAACTCACGTGTGTGGCACACTGAGTGAGGAACTATAGGCAAGCTGCATGCCAGGTCATGCCTCCCTCATAATTACAGTCATCAGGGAAAGGTTCTATCAGAGAAAAAGTACAGATTTTCAGAATAGTAATACTATGTCATCTGTCTTAAGATCCTGTTCTATCAATTTTTCAGGAGCCCGGGAGGAGACCAGTAATAATAGTATCAAGATACCACAAAATAGCCTAGGAAACCCAACTCCCTTCCTCAGCTCCCTTCCTTATTTCCTATTCCTTTTCCCCTCCACGTCATTTCTGTTTTTTCTCTTTTTTTTTTTTCCTTTCCATCTTCTGCATCCATGTGACCATCACAGTAGTGCCAAAAGAGTAACACACACATCTGAAATAGCTTTATACACAGTACTTAGTACACAAGCTTAGTACATAAGTTTCTGATATCCAGAAATCTGTATAACAGCAATGGTTTCACACAGGTTGTCACCTCTGGGCTCCATCTCCTTGCCCTGGAGAGACAGAGGCAGCTCTAGCTCAGGTCCTCCCCGCCCTCTTCTATCTGGCCATATCTACCTGTTTCTGTTCAGGATTTAAAGCTTCTCAGAAGTGAGTTTACCCAGCAAAAAGTAGGGTTAGTCAGCAGACAGGTTTTGCCAAATGTCTACACCTATAGAAAACGGAGTATTAGATTTATCTGTTCATATATTTTTCTAAGTGAAGGTACTTGTGCATATTGAGGCACATCTGCTTAGGCCCACCACCAGTGATTACTCAACTCAAAAAAACGTATTTCAGGACTTTACACATTTAGCTGATCAACACCAGTTAGGTAAGAGAGCTTCATCAGAGTATTTCAGAACAATAAATGGAATCAGCAGTTTTATCAGAGTTAAATTATGTTCCAATTGATGCACTGTTATTGTATGAAAATTTTTTGCACTTCTTTAAATCAGTGACATGCTTTTGTCTTGTATTACCTATGAACCATATCTTACAATTGCAAAACAAAACACTCAAAAAAAAGTTGGGGGTAATGCTAATATTTGTTTTAAAACTCTGTAGTGGTATATTCACATTAGACTTCTAAGTATCCAGTATTTTGTTCCCAGGTAAAAATCCAGAGCATGAGACTATAGTAGTAAAACAAGAAAGCAGTAGGTAAACAAGAAGGCAGTTTGCGAAGCTAGGACACTGTCATGCCCTGTTCTAATACATATGCAATTTACTAACTACATTATGCAAAAGATGGAAATGTACAGGAAAAAGCTGCCCAAGATGGCATCTACACAATATTGTCATTTTTTAATCTTTCAGTTATTTAAATAGCCTTTAAAAGCTACAAAAAGGAAAATGAGTAGCACAATCACAGGATAATCATCAAATCAAGTCATAACAAAGCTACACTTTTTCCTCGCCTCTCGCAAGATGATGCAATCTGATGCAAGTGCCATAGGACTTCTTCCCAGAGAGGGACAGCACCTCACTGTTGATCATCTAGTATATAAATAATTCGTCATGATTCCCTGAGTAATGAAACCTAAGTCATTACCTGTTCTGTATTCAGAACTCACTTTAAACCTACTTAAGACAATTTTTCCAGGGTAAGAAAAAAAAACTTCCCTGGTATCCTTAAATCAATTCACATTTCTGTACCAAGAACTACTGTACCATTGTAAGGAAAGCAGGGCAGTTTTTGAAACTTCTGTTTTAATACCTTGCATTTTTATTGAAAGCTGATGGTTAAGATTGGATACATGAAAGGCAAAGTTCTACAATAGATTTTATTCAGTAACATTTGAAATAATGTTTTGCTTCAGAAAAAAATAGATGCTCACAATATAGATACCTTATTTCCTTTTTGAAAGGAACCTTTACTTTGTTGAATAAAGGGTGATAAGATGAAAAAAGTTAAATGGCATTTTGCAGAAGGTCTCATTACTATAAAAGTGAATACATGTCAAATACTAAAACTCAATTTCTTTACCATGAACAGCAGCTCATTAAGAAAACTGTTTGGCAAAATATTTTGCTCTGCCTAAAACTACTTTTGGCATTTCTTACTAGAAAACACTACCATGATTTATCTTGAAAAAAGTGTTTAACTTGCTATTCCGTATTCAATTTAGAATCCTCAAACTTATTTCTCAAACTTGTTAGTATTTTTTTCCAAAGATAGAGCTTTCAAGTTGTATACTACCCAGAAATAAAAAAACACAACAAAGGAATGAGAAATAGGAACTTTGGATAGCTATTTAATTTCAAATGGTGTACAAAATTTCAGACTACATAGTATTTATATAAAACAAGTAGAAAATGAAGATTTTCTAGTCTGATTTTCAACTAAAGTGACTATTATTTATGCAGCATTTATTCTGATTCTCTCTAAAGCATTTCAGTGTAATTTTAGCAATTTTAAGTATTTTAGGAATTACTATATTAATGTCTGCCCCATTTCAAGCACTACCTTATTAATATTCTTCAAATGGCCTTCTAGATTTGTCTTCAATTTTACATATTCAGAATTTATAGAACTGACAGTCTCATGAAAAAGATTTTCTTGGAAGACCTACTTGAAGTCTGCTGATTTATTGGTTGCTGTAGTTAATCTCCACAGCTAGGACTCTCATACATCTCCCAGATATTCCTTGGGAAACAAAGGGAAAAGTCTTGCTGCTTTAGGCATCATCTTGTACTCTTTGCTGGTTAAAGTAATATACTTTAATATTTGAATCGAAATCAGTGACACCTCAATATGAAAATTAAGCAACCTGAGGGGTGTGTTTAACAGGAAATCACTTCCCAAGAGTATTGAAAACACTAAGCCATTCTTCCTATATGGTAATAATTAACCACATCCCCTATCATTTTTTACTATTTACAAAACAGTCGAAATTTCTTCCATGTGTAGCCTTACTGAACGGCAAGTTTATCCTCTGTACTAACAGAGGATAACTGACAAGTTATTCCCTAGAGTTTTTCCACAAGCTTCAGTTTTTATAATACATTTCTCTTTCTGTTCAGAAAAATGATTTCACTTATTTGTATTTAATTCATATGACATCATTACCTGGATCCTCAATATAAGAATAGGATTTAGTAATACAACGCACATAGTTTGAGGAACACTGCATCCCATGAGGATTTATCATGATTACAGAGTTCATTGCTTTATTTTCAAAGTTCCAGGTTCCAGAGCAATTTTAAACTACTTAGAAAATGATACAGATGGATACATTTTAGGTAGAAATAACTCAGTTGAATAAAGAAAACTGCAAACATTAAGCCTACTCCTTTAAAAGTCTGAAAAAACTGACAGTGCAAAACCCTGTCAGTGGGAAGATGAGCAGGTTGCATTTGTCCTCCCAGGACCTCTTTCAAGCTGTGCTTTTTCCCCAGTGGGGTACAGAGCAGATTGGTTCAGGTGCTCAGAACATATAAAGGAAATAAATTAGCATCCAGTATATAGAAATATAATAAATTCATTGGGATCAGCAAGAGAGACTTCTTATGGTATATTCCTGGCATGAAAAGCCTCTGCATGAAAAGGCAATTCCATTTTCCTTCTTTATTAAGGAATCTCCTTGGATTTACTATTATCTTACTCCATTTGTATGCCTTTCCTAGGCTAGTTCTGCAAGGTAATGGCACAATATATTTTTAAGTCATCAAAAAGGCACTGGAAAAATGGTAATCACATGATGAAAATAAATTTTTGGCACTGCATCTGTTTCATTGAGGAGAATGTAATAAGGCACACACACAACAGAACTTAGTCACCAGCATATTGAAAAGGGTGCTAAGAGCAAATCCTTTTTGGTTGAACCAGAAAGGATCCTGCCATCCTGGAGCATCAACCCTCTTAAGAGAAAAATTCATACTGAAATTTGTAAAACACAAGGAGTTTCTTCTATGCAGTATCTCTGAAATTTAAATCTTGTTTTTCAGAGTGAAGTTAACCTAAGTATGCTCTTTATATACTTTTACTACAGGTTTTCTTCTGTACACGTTATCACATGCTAACACTCAATGAAGTGCTCATTATGAAGACAATTGACTATAGTGAGTTCACTTCCCCTCAGCAAAGAGAAGTTTACCAGGTCTTATACAGGTTGTTGTCTCAGGGCAGTGGCCATCTCAACATTTCTGTAAATGGAATCCTTATTTTCTTCCAGATGCAGCTGGAAGAATTTTGGACTGCTTTTTTAACCAAAAGAAATTAAAAACAACTTGTAGTCTCACTGACATATCAAGGGAAAACAGCAAAACATGTCTAATGAGAAACCAGAAAAAGCTTTAGTTAAAAGAAGTTTTTGTAAAGGTCAATGAAGCTGTAACAGAAGCTGCAATAAAGCTGCAATCTATTTGAGTTGGTTCTTTGCTAGAAAGAAATAGGAGAGATCTACTGACTGCAACTGAAGTTATTTTAAAAAAGCAAAATCCTACACTTGCACTGGTGCTTGCATTTCCCAGTTTGTATACTCTTCTCAATCTAAACCTTAGTCACTTCAAATAAAGAAATTTCCTGTCTCAAAAAACAAGAAAAACATGCTTGCTGTTTTCTAAGAAAAATCTCTTCACCCTTTTCCCCTATTATGTTTTAGTTATTGTTCATCTTCCAGAAGGAAAAATAATTTACTTTTTTCTAAACACTGAGTCCTGCTCTTTTACCAACACTTGATTTTTCTGAATGAACTAAGCCCTCGGTTCAGCAGAGGCTGTTAAGTAACAACCAAAGCCAGTTAAAGGTCCTGTCAAGCTTTCCTGTCTGCACAACACAAATTAATTTACAACATTTGTGTTCTCTGAGGTTAAAAGGCTGAAATTGATGTCTAAGGGACAAAAAAAGTATCCATTATGATTGATATCTTTGATGAAATAAATTTAAACTGTCTTAAAAAAGTGTACCATGCTACATTATATATGGGAAATAAATACGGAAAAGTACATAGCAAATATTTTAAAAAGTCCTTTGATAAACCAAGTCATTTCCATAGTACTAGCATTTAGCACGTTCTTTAAGCTAGCCTGCTGGGCACTATAAAACACAGAAGGAAACACTGAAATGTTGAAAGATAAGTGACAAAAGATGAGTGTTCAACAGTTATGCACTTCAGGAAAGACGATGTTCATGACTTTATGCAAAAGCACTTGGGATTCACAAAGACTCAATACAGACTGGCTTTATAACTGAACTATTTTCAAGTAGTAAACAGCACATGATCTTCAGGCAAGGAGAAAGGCATGTTCATGGTCAAGGCCTCAATTTCTAGAACACCAAGGCATCTGGTATTGAAAAAATTAACTTATGGAAAAGAAAACCAAATAACTTCTATTTTTATTTGTGGCAAAACTGGGAGAAAAATCTTTGCTGTGTACCAGTTTTTTTAAATACAGAACACAAGGTTCACATTGATACTATGGGGAACAGTATTATGCTACACATTAGGTAAAACTTTTGGCCATCTTAAGTCAGACACAAACACCTTTTATCAATAAATAAAACTAAAAGATGAATAATTTAAAACCTGATATGGATTTTACTAGTGATCTGAACACTAGACCCAGAATATAGACCAATAGATGCACAGATAGGTAAACAGTGTGGAGCCAGTTTTTCCCTTTCTTATTACTGTGATTTAATACTACATATACCTGTCCCAGTTCTAATATTTCTGATTTTTACTATTTCTTCATGATTTATATGCAAAAAGTTATGTACAGTAAGTCTTGACTGGCATCTGATCAAAAACTAGCCTGCTTCAGAACTGCTGCTGTGGTTCACCTTCAAAGTGCAAATGTTGATAAGAGCTGTGCTTTTTTTTTTTTTGGCATCAGTCTATGAGTCTGGAGGAATACCAGATTTTAAGCTATCAGCTGTGGCTGCATGAGAGCAGAGT
>JAVCKT010083852.1:0-14723 GCA_032273925.1 Rhynchotus rufescens
AGGAAGGAAGGAAGGAAGGAAGGAAGGAAGGAAGGAAGGAAGGAAGGAAGGAAGGAAGGAAGGAAGGAAGGAAGGGACATTCTCTTTATGTGTTAATATTAGAAATGCAAAATATTCCCCTCTTGTATCTGGTGTCGCTAGGTGAGATGGTGTGAAGTTCCATTTTTTGTCTCTTCTGCTGCAAAGAGAAGTAACAGATAAGGTACCTAAAGCTAAATTATAGCTTATTTGTCTTTTTTGGATAGAAGAAACTAAGATTAATTGTATGAATTATGTTGGAAAGGGCTACATGAAATATCATCTTTAACTCTGTCATGGTAACTGAAAGATTGTAGTTGCTAAACATGTTGTCTTGTCAGCAGGGGTTAGATTTATGTGGGCGAGGATAGGCGTTATATGGGATGACAGATGATAAAATGAAGTCCAAGAAGCTGTGATGCTGACAGCTATTAAGGAGAGAAAATAACAACCATTCAAAAACTCATAGTTTATTTCTTTATTAATGAACTGTAGTGAATGATACCTTGAAACATATTTATTGCCTTTGAGAAGAAGTGGATGGTGGACAATACAGAATGCAGTAAGGTGCTAGACCTGAGGTATGAATGAACAGTAGATGTATGAAGAATTACAATGAGGAGACAAAGTGGGGAGTAAAGAAAAGCAGAGGCTTGTGTGCAGGTTAAACATGGAACATTTAACACATGTTAAGCACTGGACATGTTTTAATTAAAAATGTCTAATAATAGCCCTGAATTTTGACAAAAAGATTTGAGAAGATGTAGGACTGCTCTTGCTCATGAAATCTGCAGCAAAGGAAGATGTGAGTTTTAACACTGATTTCTGTTGTATTCATATAATGAATACACTGATTGTATGTTGTATTCATACAATTTCATATTAGTTATCAGCAGGAGATAGCATATTCCCTCCATAAACTTATTGCTTCACAATATTTCCACTTTTTGGCATAGAAAGAAAACTGACATTGAGTACTGAGATTCAAGAAGTTCTTCATTCAATGACTATCAAAATAAGTGAATACTAATTAATTTCGCTGCAAGTTGACATTACTGTTTGTCTCTCATTGCCTCTGAAAGCAACTATTTATGAGTAGATACTTTTACATTCCCAGTCTGAAACAGAAATGAAGCCTTGTAAAAAGTACAAATTTGGCCTTAGGATATTTTTTTTTATCCTTGTTTGATGACTACTTTTATTTGCTACAGTTTAACTTTAAGGACTAAATAATCAGGGCAAATAAACCAAATGCTACTCACAACAATGTTCATATCAAAATCCATAAAGCCTACAGAATAAAAGTCAGTAATGAAGTAAACATAACTCCTTAATATATTCAAGAGAGTCCAGCTGAAGTCAGAGGCTGATGAAAGGCAGTATAACCCTGAGAACAAATGAGAATAAATTTGTAACAGTTAAACATTGACTATTGATGTTCACTATGTTTTTTCATTGTTATATAATTAAAATAAATAAATAAGCCTAGCCATATCGCTATTCTTCAGGCTTAGTTTTCTACTGCTAAGGTTGGATGGGCTGTTTGTCATAAAATGGTGCAGCAATGTCAGGTCCATAGTTGAAATGTAACTTTTGATAAAGTATCCTTATGCCATAATAAATAAATGCCATAATAAATGCCATAATAAAGAATAAAGTATCCTTATGCCATAAAATTTGCTTTATTTTGCAGGTCAAATATGATTTAACTAGCTTAATTTTTATTAAAGAAAATTAACATTTACCCCAAACTTCATGCAAAATATCTTTTTTTTTTTTTTTTTAAGAAATAAAATTACTCTTATAACTTTCAATATGTTGAGTTCTCAATGTTAAGAAGATATAATTAATATAATTCAAAATCCTTCATAAAGAAGCAGCCAAGAACATATCCCTGGAGAACCAATCTGAACAGTCATGTGGAGCAGAGTGAGAATCCATATGAAAGAATATAGGCAAAATGTGCTTTCTAGAAATATAATACAAATACAGAATTCTCTATAGAGATTATTTTTTGTGTGATAATGAAGCGAAAGAAAACCAAATACAATGAAAGTCAGACATCTTGACAAATTTAAATATAAAAATCTATTTTTCCTCGCTATAGTAGAAGAACTTCTATTTAGGACCCCAAATGGACGTGAAATAGCATACCTCTTGAACATTCTTTCATATGAAGATGAAAACCTCAAAATTTCTATCTTAAAAGCTGTAAGTATAATATAGTATGTTTGATAAAAGGTGGAAATATAATACATCCTTTTATGCCTACCTTAATTCTATTTTAGGGCTTTTCCATACTTATCTCATAAGTTTATTTTACACAATGGCTAGGAGTATTGTATGGCAGTTTATTCACATCTGAGAAAAGAAAAAAGAAAAAGAAGCTATTTTCAAGTTCTGACATTTTTAGAGGATACAAATAAAATTAATTCAGATTAATTCAAATTATCTGATTCCCATAAAGTGCAGTACTGGTTTTATCTATCCTTAGATGGCTGCAGATACACCTACAAGAGAGTGAGACTCTATTTATAATCAGTGGACTAATACAAGCTTTTGATTAAGCACATTTCTTCCTGCCTGTTTTAAGTATTTACTTAAGGATATTACTGTGGTTACTTTATCTCTTCTGAAATTACTAACAGATTTATGTAGGGCACTTCTAATGGCATAAATCAGTAGACTGTCCATAAGGTTCTAGTGTTTTACTGGTCTAGAAGAAATATTTATAAACACTTTAAAGACTTGCTACTGATACCTCAACATACATTATTGAAGTATACATACATTATTGATAAAAAACTTTATATAAAGATATTATATTTGTATTTGTAATATGACATTGATTTTTTTTATTTTATAATATATTTTTAAAATAAGAAATACATTTTTTTCTGCCTAATCACAATATTCATTATTGTTAGGCAGCATTATAGTTTCACTAGCAACTAATTTTGGTAATGCTGTACTCCTTTTTTCTCTCTTTCTTGCATTTTTATTTTTTTCAAAATTGCTGACTGATTTACTGTAGATGCAGCTATTCATTTCAAATGGTGTATGGGACTGTACAATTTCATTAGGGTTTAGTTCACAGAGAGATTTTCAAATTACACACAGCAGTCTTCAGTTTAGTGGTTGGAAAGAGGTTTTGAAAATTTAATCAGAGATGTGGATTCTAATCACTTAAACTTGTAATTAAGTATTTGCTATTTCTAAAGCATTGCACTCTACTTTGGAGCAGGTGAGATGGTCAAAACAAGTGAAAAATATGCTGAAATACTAATGTTGACAGGTACAAAATGTAAAACAGTAGAAAAAAAAATACATAGAATCACACAGTAGTATCCAAGTGTCAAATAATAGAATTTTTGTTTGTTTGTTTTTGTTTTCTAAATAACATTTTATTGTTTCTGATTTCCTCTACATTCCAGGCTATTCACCAGTGGTACTAAAACCACCTGTTCCATTCAGGTAATCCATCTATGTCCAAAGAAGATCTGTCTCCATCCCTGCATGCATGTGCTTCAGCAAATACAAGTGGAGCAATTGCAAATGCTGATACAGTTTCAAGAAAGATATAAATGAGTAAACAGGTCACTGGAAGGAAGATAAAGGCAAGGCCTGAGACTGTCTTCATGGAAAAATTCCCAGACCTTATAAACAGGTGCAGAATGAGGAGGACAAAATACCTAAGGGTAGGAGGTTTTAAGGACTAGAATTTATTTAAACAATATTTTTCCCACAGTTAAAAATGGCAGTGCCATCTCAGCTCTCACTTACATACTGTCTGTTACTGGGACATGAAAATTAGGAGAAAGGAAGTATTTATTCCTCTTGTTGATGAAATATACTTTTTCCTCCTCACTTCCCCTTCTCCACTGTTCACCTTGAACAGTGATTCTGAAAGTGGTTGAACAATAGACTACAATGGATCTTCATCTGCCAAGGACAACAGACACTGAATGCATCTTGGCTTACTTGCAATTGAAGTATTCTAAGGAAAGGACGGGACCTAAATGCTAGCTGTCTCCTCTTTACCTTTTTATTTAACTCCTTCTCTCACAAACAACTTCTTCAAATTATTTCGACCAAACTCTCTTCAAATTCATTCTACATTTAATAGCTGCTTTTTTTTTGTTGTTGTTTTCCTTTAGTTTGATATAAAAACAAGTATATTCAATTTCCTATTAAGCTTCAAAAGAAAATACGCACAATATAAAATATTATTTTTGACTTATCTTGTATTTACAACCTAGAAGGCTTATAGGTAGAAGGAAAACAAATATAACAGATTCCCCTGGAAATTTGTTGGGATTTGCATAAATTAATATCTGTAAGAATTCCAAGAGATTAGTTGTGAATGCAGACACTAATGGCTAGCTATTCAGAGTAGTGAGAAGAACATGTGATTCATATTAGGATAAAGTATTATCTGTAGCTAAAAGAAACAAAATTTATTTCTTTAGGAAAATAAAAGATTATATATTTCTCTTTTATTTATAATGCCATGCTTTTTTGAATAGATTAAAATTTGGAATTTGCAATTATGTTTAACTAGAGTTTCTAAAATCTTACAATTAATTGATAAGTTATGTATTTCATACCTTTTCTCTGATAATTGGACTTAAAATACAAAGTTGTTCGGTAGAGAAGATGAAGAAGCACACATTTTGCCCAAAGTCTGTTAGAAGGGTCTCCTTTCTGTCCCAAGGCATGCAACATACTTGTTCAAATGTGTGCTATAGCAAATACCACTTCTTTCCTAATGAAAGGGCAACAAAATATCTTTGGTATACAGGAAAGAAAAGCCATTGTGGATGAAAATACCTAAGGTAAGAGGTTGGATTGAAGAATAGAGAAATAGAGATATATCATGAGAGAGCCCAATCAGAAAATTTTGCTAGGACTGACTGACTAGTATATGGGAAACAATATTTATGCCATTTATGAAGAACAAATGCATCTCAATTTAATGCAAATATGGATATACTAAAACCTTATCTACATATATTCATAAGCAAAAATCCAAACACTGTGGTTACTAAATTTTCACTTATAAAACATGCAAATTTTATGAGATATTCCTTTATAAAAAAAAAAGAAGAAAAAAAAATCATTGTCTTGAATCTTGAATAATCATTTATACCAGTAAAATAGGAATATTTAAAAGTTCAATATGTTGAGCTCAACTATATATTTATTTCATGTTACAGTTGACTAAGCAGTTCTATTGCCACCACTGCTTCACCTCCTCCTCAACACCACCCAAGCAAAAATAGCCAAAGATCTTTAGAATGCTATTTTAATATGAGATTTTCTTTTAAATATCAGATTAAAAATATCCCTGATATTTTTAGAATAAGTACCCATCTACAAATTAAGATTGAAAATTTTGTTTGGAAAACAATTACTAAAGCCTCTGAAATGCCATATTTAATTTTACAAATATGGTTTGTATATATAGCCGATTCAAACTATTGTATGAGTCAAAAAATATTCCAAGCATTTCCTAACTTACAAAAACTGTGATTAAACTCAGTTAGGATTCAATAAGCTTTGTGAAGGTTAATTAAATTTTTATAGATTCTTTTTCTTCATTCAGTGCTGTAAAAGGCTCTTCTGTTCAGCAACCACTGCCAAGTTTGTGATGGAGGAAATTGAGAACCCTGATCTACATGAATCCTTTTGTGATGCCAGAATGGCAACAAAATTTGCAGAATATTGGTAAGGATGAAATGAGGAAAGAAGGAGGGGACAAAGAATTATCGCTGAACAGTGCAACCAATGTTCAGTGATGGTCTGTGTGCTATCAGGAATGATACACATTTATGGGCACAACACATATATTGAAATTTTTCATTGGGCATTACTTGCTGCAGAATGAACACTTCTCATCTTACTTTCCAGCCAATGTTTAGACATTTCTCCACCAAGTCTAGGCAAGAGTGGAATGTGGCAATGTCAATTCCATTAAGATATTACAGTTAAAAACAGTAAGAAAACATAGAGCTGTGTTCAGTTTCCCAAATAATTTGCTTAGAGCAACTACCAGAAGCAGCACTGAATATTCCTACAATAAGCCAGCCAGAAAATGCAGCTGGAGGCAGATATTTACTTGAACTATGTGTCAGATAGTGATGCAACAAAGCAAAGCAGTCAGTGTCCCAGGAGATTACAGTTAACATATTAGACATCCCATAGCAGGTGGTTATGATGAAAGAGAAGATGAGGAAGGCTGAGAGATTAAGCTAACAGCCTGAAGAATGTTATGAACCTGCACATCTCTGCTCAGCTTTTGCTTAATCAAGTCTTTAAGTCCCCTGCACAGCAAAGTTGAAACGCTTAAGTCCATCTCTCCTCAGCCATGCATCATGGCATGTTTTAATTTGCAATGTAGTGTTGTGCTAAATATGAATTGACTGCTGAATCCAAGCCTAAGGATGTTGTTAAGATACTGGTTAAAAGAGAGCCAGTTAATTATTAGCTTTTACCAAAAAAAAACTTTTAATATCTGTCCTTACAAGCTGCTGCTTAAGGAATTAATCTATCATAGGGTGAAGTCCTAACAGGGCTTAAAACTGGTAAAAAGATGAAGAGAAGGGTCAGATTTGACAGTCACATTTCATCAGGGAAGGCTGTCACAGGAATCTACAGTGGCAATGAAACTGTTTCACAACATGCAATATGTTATCTGGCCTACTGGGATACCAGTCGATGTATGCTGAATAGTTTCAAAAGTATCCAGGAAGAGGGTTTTTCTTTCAAAACCTATTAAAAATGATACACATACTTTTGTTTTTAAACAAGGTGTAGGCAATTACCACACTGAATATTTCAGTTTTATTGTGGATCTCTTATTTCAAAGCTTGCTTAGAAGCCAAACTCCTTGGAGGATAAGTCTTTGTTTCTTTTTGACTTGGAAAATATCTTGTGAAGACCAGGCAGTGGCTGAGGGAAACAGTAATAAATACTGTTAATAATTTTGAACAAAGTCTTTAGCAGCAAAACATTTTTTTTCCCAGAAAAAGTGTATTTTATGTGACATAATTTCCATTAGCCAAGATTAAATAGGACTTTGGAGAGCAGCCAAACTAAACTAAGCGTCTGCACCACATCCATGACAGATCAAATTAACTGCAGAAAAGTTCAAGGTGATACACACTGGAAAGGACAACTCAACTGTTCATACACATAGCTGAGTTATAATCAGTCACGTGCAATCACTCATGAGAAAGATCTTGGTGTCACTGTGGACAACTCCATGAAAACATCTGCTCAATGCACAGCAGTGATCAAGAACCAAACAAAATGTCTAGGTGTATGAAGGAAGGACTAGGATATAAGGCTGGAAGTGTTACAATGCCCCAGCCTAAGTTGATTGTGTGCATTCACCTTGAATATTGTGTCCAGCTTGATTTACTAAAAGCAGAAAGGATTCAGAGAAAGGGCATCATCTTTAATTAGCGGCTGGGAACGTTTCGAGGTGAGGAAATATTAACATGATTAAAACAAATATCTTCAGAGGAGAAAATTAATCGAAGTATGGAAAAATGATACAGAGAATATGAGTTGAAAAGCTCAATTTTCACCTCTCATACATTATGGGGTTGGGCACTGTCTAAAAGATAAAACTGAAAGAAATATTTTTTTAAGAACTTTTGTATAATTAACACAGGAAACTGACTCCTATAAAACCTGAGGTTCACGAGTTTATCCATTTCAAAAATAACTACCAATAGCATTCAGACTTAGAGACAAGGATTACTAAGGGACATAACCAACCAAATGGACACAAGCCAAATGACACACGAGGACATTTCGAAGAAATATCCCTTCTGGCCAGCTTATTGAATGTGTTTCATATACATTAATGACATCTCTGTATTTTTTTTCTTTTAATTCTTTTTCATTGGAGAATTTCCAGTTTGTCTGCTATATCCCAGAGAATTTCATGCCATTTGCAGCATATGTATCATACAGACAGATGTATCACAGCCAGTACAAGTAGAGTTATAGCACTGGAAGAACACACTAACAAAATTCTGCACTACTAGCTGTTTATACACTGTTTTACTGTACTGCATTACTGTTCTCTGGACCATAGCCAGATGGCTGCAATAATGTGGTTTGTTACGGTTTTGTGCTAGGTTACTTCAGAAAAAGCTACCTGAATCTGTGCTTGGAGACTTAGAATTTTTCTATACAAACTTCTCGCAACAGAGGGAATGTATCATGTCAAAATTTTAAAATAAAGACACACAGCAAACAGGAAAGGTAAAATTTAGACCATGTATGCTTGAAAAATGAAATTGAAGCCTCTATTCTACAGCAAGTAACAAATATAGTTCAGTGCAGGCAAAGAAATACAAGCTACATAGAGCTTTGGGAATTAATTCCTGAGAAAAACATTTTAAGGATCCAAAGCAGAAAAATCTATTTTATGCTTCTCTATGCAGCTGATTATGCATTCCTTTAGGCAGAAAAAATACTATTGACTAAGCAAGATTTATGTGTATGGAACAACAATGAGATCAGATCTGATGAACCTTTGGTTAATACCAGAACAGGGCAGGTAGAAGTTTTCCTGACTTTGAAAGAAAGCATGAGATATAAACAATGGTTCCTTTGTATAGAGAGATGATCTTCAAAAATTACAAAATTAATTATAGAGGAAAAAAAAAGAGATATGGACGTATCTCTCAGGTAAGTCTGCTGGCTAAGTTAGCTGGAAGGGACAGCTTGAAAGGCAAGCCCGAATTTCTTCTAACAATTGTTCAATTTTATGCAAAGTGAAATCCAACAGAAGAGATCCATGATTCAACACCTGAGAAGTTGAGACACTCCTCAAGACTGGAGTACAGGTTCCTGCTGCTCCCAATTCAGAAGGCCTGGTATCAGCAAGAAGTGTAGAGATGAAACAAATTTATGTCACATGTTACTGTTTTATAGCACCTAGACCACAAAAAAAAATTAACTTCTTGACTTAGGAAGACCAGATATAATGTCTTTGTACTTTCCTTCACTGTATGAATGGCTATTTGGATTGCTGCAGATGTCTTTTCCTTTTAACTCCATTCTTCAGTTTGACAAGGCAATTTCTTAGAAATGTCCTATAGAGCCCTAGGTAATACTTTGTTTTCTTTCCTTGGAGAGAGCAATCTCACCTGAAATAGTGCACTCCATAGAAATACACTCTAAGTCATCTCTTCCTGTGTATGCACAGTCACTACATGTCCATATGCCAGCTACTCCTTACATGGCTACATAATACAGCTTTATTTTGGTGCATTCCATATTTACTCCCTGCAAAAAGTAACTGCCATGTAATTAGGCATGCACAGTAACACAATTTATACCGAATGTGTACAGTTAAAAATTAAAGATACTTGGCAACTGTACCTAAAGTAAAACAGAACTAAATTTGTAAAGGTTACTGAGTAAGAACCTGATTCTAGTACACAAGATGCTTGATGCTTGATTCTTTAGTCCAGACACTGTAGTGTTCACATCCTTTTTTTCCAATAGCACCTAAAACCTCCAAGCTGTCATCATTTTACTCTTATGTTAAATAGTATTTGTGGAGGTAAGTCCATCTGGAAGTATTCAGAAGCATCTGATCTCACAGTTGCCCTGTTTTGCCCAAGCACTTCAAGGGGGTGATTAATTCAGGTTAATTTTTACCTCAGTTGCATCACAGCCAAACTACTACTTTGCAAGACACTTTGGAAGCAATTGTTTCCAAAGAACCTAAAATTCATCTATTCAGGACAGGCAGATAGTGAAGTTTTGCTAAATGTGAAGGTGACAAAACAGACAACTGTCAATGCTTATGCATGTAGCATCATTTAGTGCTGGATTACTGCAATCCATTTTCCACTGTCTTTGCATATAAAAGGGAGAGGGAGGCAAGAAGTAAGAAAATAAAGTAGCAAATGAGTTGGTTTATAGAATTAGCTTTCTAGATTATTTTTTTCAGAATTATTATGAATCATGAATACTACTGTAAGTACCTGTAAGAGGACCAGTATATTCTGAATTGTATTCACACATATCGTCCTATCTGGCTATGATGCTGGTGAGTGGAGATAAAGATTTACTTCTAATTACTACACAATTGGCTTGTTTTTTGGTAAATAATGAACCAAGCTGCTATAACAGAAGTAAGCTTTTAGCAGGCTCCTTTAATTCATAAATACATCCTTTTTTATCAGTGGAAATAGCTTCCTTTCTGATAAAGTAACTAGGATAAATTACTTTCTTTTTGACTTTATTCTTAAATTGACAAAGTCATGCTTACAGTCAACCAACCATTTGCAAATGCATCAATTCTTGTTCTTAAGTTATCATCCAGCTATATTAAAGCATCTGAGAGAAACTTTCTGTGCAGTATTTGCTCCATGAGCCATTCAGAGTTGGCACAAGCTCTGCATGGCTGAAAGGGCATTACATTACACATTGATCTTGCTTCAGCTTTAAAGACAGACTCTTGTACCCTTCTCAATCCACTTGTATCTCCTGCACATTAAAATCCTATGTGGAAAATGCTGTATCTTGCCACAGAATCCGTTCACAGCTATAAACCCAACGCTCTGAGGAAAAATTCAATATTTGGACTATCACTGACAAGGACTGGTCTAACCACATCTTTAAAATGTATAGTGATAAAAAGTCCATCTCTTTTCCTGCTCTAAAACTGTATTATCTTTTCTAGGGCTTTTTTTTTTTTTTTTTTTTTTTTTTTACTGCTAGTTGGACTTCTCTTTGTTGAGGCAAACATAGCAGATTACCTATGGCCCAGCTGTGTAGCACCTATCATGATCTTTATATTGAGTATTTATAGACTAAACAAACTTTTTTGTTGTTTAATTTCTTCCTGATTTAAGGACTTTCCAAAAGTCCTGTCCTCATAAGTGACATAGCCATTTTTGGCACACGGAATTAAGCACTGAAGCTTTGAAGGTTCCCAACCTCTAGCATCAGCATAAATTCCTGACAGAAGATAATATTCTTAGATTACCATTTTATTTCCCTTTGGCCCTCCTTGGACCACGTCAGGATGCAAAAAGGCAATTTGCCCCAAATTATTTTCATTGATCCACTAAATCTAATCACATGTGGGGATGAAACATGACTACAGTAGGATACAATCCACTAGCAAAGTGACTTTTTTGAAAGAGAGCTTTCCAAATTGGCTATGAGAGCAGTCCCACGTGGCTATTCTGGCACGCTTACACTATGTGAAGAGCCTTTGTTTTCTGTCAGAACTGTGATAAATATGAATTCATTCACCTGAATGTTCTTGAATAGAACCAATTTAGAGGTACCTCAGCAAATAACTGGTATTTTATTTGCATAAACAACCCGAATCTTTTCTCTGTATTTGTCCTCTTCTTTTGCACAATGCTATTATTAACTGTGCTCTTAGCAGACTGCTGCAATGAATCTGTTAGAGATAAAAGCACAATTAAGTCATTGGTTTTGTTTATTCTATGTATTTCTTATAGCCATTTTTAGGCCAAAAATATGATTTGTTGCCTGGTAGTTCTAAAATGAGGCATTTCATTTATATGTAATTTCTGATCACAGATCAACACCAAGCTGAGACATTTTTAGCCTACTACAGTTGGAAATACAAAGAAAATGAGAGCATTTTCCCACTGGAAGATAGAACATGATTAAACAAAAGCATTTTGATATCATATTGTAATCTGATGTAATAATGTCACACTGCTGACTCAGTGAACGTGCCACAGTATTGAGTCTTGGACAACATTGGTTTCTTTCAGCATAAGAAACGTTAAACAAATGGACATACTGACAGCCACAGAAATCATTAAAAACTAGAGTTCTTCTGGCTCCTTGAGAATAGCAAGTGGGCAAAATAATTATGCAATTCCCATTGCACACACTGCACAGAAGAACACAAACTAAGAAATAAACATGTCCTTTGAGGATTGTTTGGAAGTTATTCCAAAGGTGTTAAAACAAAATTAAACTCACTGAAATTAAACTCTCTGAGATTAAATAAGAGGGCCCTGAAATATAAGCATGTTTGACAAAAATGAATCAGTGGAATGTGAAACTGTTACTTTGGGATAGGATTTTAAACAAGAGTCAGACCCCCTACAAAGCTTTAGTTTCTACCTGTGAGGTTTGTCTCGGAGCAGAAACATGCCCATGTTACAGATGATGCTGGTGAAAGAGGCGATGTTGAATCACGCAGTGCTGAAGAGCAGGTGTAGGAGATACTGGAGCTTAGTTATTGTTCCAGTTATTGCCCCTCAGCAGCACCAACAATCCCAGAGCTCACCTTCCTTTCTGTATCAGCACCATTCCAGAGTCAAGATGGGACCCCATATTTTGGCATTTGGCACCTTTTATGGTCTTGTGAGCCCCCGAAGTCTTGTGTAAGTTGCCTGGAGTTTAGGGAAAAGGATATGAGGATCACAGAGAGATGATTCTGTCCACAGGCTTAGTGATTTAGCAGTGCCAGGTTTAATGCTTCTCTGGTCTCTTCAGTGCTGTCTCATGAATGACTCTGTAACATTTTTACCACTTTCATTTGTGTTTCACTCTCTTGTCCTGAAACTGTCAACAGCCTGTATCCATGTTTGACTGTACTCAGACACCTCTGACCACTTTAGTCTAGGGGAGACGGAATTGCTCATCTTGCAAGATGGCTCTGTTTGTAGTGACTTGCTGAGAGATGGAGTAAACCTGATGAGCTGAAGGATCAGGTCCTGTAAAAATACCAGAGCTAGATGGATATGCCAAGGCCTTCCATTAAGAATGTACAAACATTTAACCTGTCCTGGCAAAAATGGAGAGTCTACAGGAATACCCCTGATTGGAAATCATTATTGTCTTTTAAAAGAACACTGTGATGCTGTCCACCTTTCATATAGCATAGCATAGATGAAAAACTCAACATGAAAACCAATTTAGTTTACTATTCCTTCCTCCCTGGAAGAATTTCAACCTACATCTTCACCTCAGAGAACAAAAGGTCAATTTTCTTCAACTTGTAGCTATTTTGGGTACCTGGCACTTCACTTCCTGACACTGCTTCTTGATCCTACTACACACAAATACATTAAAAAGAGAAATGGTGAAAATACGGCTCTCTAACCTACTGCTTATGGTGCTCATTTGATATGGGGAAGGCCTGGGTTGCAGCTGCATTCCTGGGACAGTTTCCATATTTCAACTATCATCAGATTTAATGCTTAAACTGTCTGAATAAGAGGGGGAGAATCCAGATTCATCCTTCTCTCTGATCAGTCAGCAAAAGTTTGCAGACACCTCCCTTTTATGTGGTTATCTTTCCTTACCCTTTGATTTCTGCATTCTTTGCTGTAAACTGCAGCAGACTGAAAATAACAGTTTGACAAACACCCAACCCGTAATATTCTTATATGACCCCTTATGTTATCCATATAATCAACTGGTGATTATTGTCTTTTGTAAGCTGGGATAGATGTATTTGAAACTTCTCAGACTAAGGACTGATTTTAACTCTGGCCCATCACTTCTTGGGTGAATGGACAGTTCACCATGTTACTACATGTTAAGGTAAAGATCACCTCCGTATCTATCCTTGGGTATCCTATGAAAGTATATGTAAGTCAGATTCATCAGACTCTCAAACTCTCCTTGACTCTATTCACATGTATGTTGGGGATATAAGTTAAGCTGCTTACTAGAGGCCAGATGGAGCACTTCCTATGTCTTCAGGAGCTTTCAATGGAAACAAAGAAACACCTTATAAATTTGAGATGCTTTTACACAGGGCTAGGAACAGAGGTATGATTGTGCTTATAAAAATTTAGGGGCAAAGCTCCCCAACTTTACACAAAACCTTCTTCTAGTTTGTCATTTTTATTCAGTGCTGCTCTGCACCATAGCCACCGGAGTCATCTGCATTTGCAGTCATAATCTTCTCAGGACTCTGAGACCAGTGACAGCATTTTGGATGTGGTTTTTGCTGAATTGCAATGGTGGTTAATTAGTTGAAAAGCCTGAAGTGGAAAGGGCTTAAATGACATTCCCATAGCATATCTGTGATTTTTTTTCCTGTGTGTATCTGCATATTTTAGACTCTCTGATTGTCAGTTTATCTGCAAGTCAAATCAGGCTTCAACTAATGCTTCTGGCTTTCAATACCTTCAACAGATACTATCTGCTTTTCCCTTTCCCATTCAGCTAACTTTAGGGGTTTTATTATATCTTCTTCAGTATACTTGTCCTTTTACCATGTTTAGTCTAGGTCTACTAAAAAAGAATAATTCAGAAGTGTTATTTTTATTTGTACTAGACAGATAAACATAACATCATATAAAAAAAAAAGATTTAGGGTAGTTTCAGTTGCTCCCCTTTCTACAATACACAGCTTGTCAGCCCTGGCTTCTTAATATGACTTTGTAATTCCAAAAATATGTCAGAATTTATGCATTCTCATTGTTCAACATTTCTAAGCATAACAGATAAAAATATGGGGAAATAATTCGTCGGAAAATTGAAGTGATTTTCATGCCGCTGTACAGAATGAAAACTTATTTTTCCTCACATTCTTATATGTTTGCAATATCGAGTATTTTGACTGTAATAAATTAGTGTTGTAAATAACTGTGGAGCTGCTGGAGAGAGTCCAGCGCAGGGCTACCAGGATGATCAGGGGCCTGGAACATCTGCCCTATGAGGAA